>PVKE010033462.1:0-17918 GCA_004027555.1 Craseonycteris thonglongyai
TGTGTGTGTGTGTGTGTGTGTGTGTGTGTGTGTGTGCCTGAGTACCTAAGATAGAACAGGAAATTCATTGTAATTTGTTAAACATTTATTTTTATTTTATTTATTTATTTATTGACAGAGAGAGAGAGAGAGAGAGAGAGAGAGAGAAATACAGAGACAGAGAGAGAACTGAACTGGGGGAGCTCCCAGTTTAGCATATGGGTCCGCACGGGCCGGAGCCGGGATTTGATCCTCGGTCCTCAGGGCTGCAAAGTGAGCGCTTAACCCACTGAGCCATCCTGGCTTTCCCCTCATTTGTTAAGAATAGAAGAAGAGGGCAGAAGCTGGGATTGCTCAGCGGGTTAAGCGCTCACTTTACAGTCCCAGGGACCAAGGATTGAATCCTAGCCCTGGCCCATGCAGACCCATATGCTGAACTGGGGTGTGCTTCCCATGCAGGAGGCTCCCAGTTCAGATCTTGTTCCCCTCTCCCCGTTTGGCTCCTTGCTCAAGGGGGCGTGCTTCCCATGCGGGAAGCCCCTGGAATGGTTCCCAGCCTGTAAAGCCCCCACACACCAATGTGGAACAAAACCATGTGGAAACTAATGGCATACAACTATGGAGACTGCTCTGGGCCCTCTTCCTTGTCTCTGTTTCTGTCTCTCTCTGTCTCTGTTTCTTTATGTCTCTATCTCTCTGTCTTCGTTTTTCAAAAACAATTTTAAAAATCTTAAAAAAAAAAAAAATGAGGGAGACACCAGGATAGCTCAACAGGTTGAGTGTTTGGTTTGCAACCGCAAGGTCCAGGTATTCATTTCTATCCCTGGATAGTGCAAACCCATATGCTGAGCTGTGGTACAACTGATAACTGCCAAGATGGCAGGGAAGGTTCTCGCCTCCCATGTGGGAGGCCCCAGCTTGGTTCTTATGTCACGCAGCCTCACATCCACCTGTGCGGAATGAAATTATGTCATAACAAATGATGTACAACTATGGAGACTGCTCTGGGCCCTCCTCTCTTCTCTCTGTCTCTTTCTGTCTCTTAACTTCTCTCAAACAATAAATCTTTTTAAGAAAATAATAAGAGACAATTGAGTGATATTTTAATAACAACAAGATAAGCCAAATTTTCTTTTTCTAATTCCTACAAGAAATACTACCAAAGATAGCACTGCCGTTGTCTTTTGCCACTGAGGCATTAAGTAATCAAACAAGGACCATACCATACACACTCCTGTTCTGCATCTCAGCATGTGGAAAACTGTGATGGTTCGTCCCTCTAAAACAGAAGGTTACAACCAGTATGTCTGTGAAAGAGATGCAACAAATAGAAAAAACATCTGTTGGAGATGAGTACAATAAGGAAATAGTTAAGGAGCCACTGTATTATCTTTTGTGTTGTGAGGATTGTTCACATAAACTCTCTTGCCAGTCAGTTTTTAAAAAGCTCTTAAGTCCTGATGGGTGAATAACAATTTTGTGTGACTTAGTTTGGGGAGCTCTGTCCTTCTACATTCCTTATGCTGATAAATGACACTAACTTGAATGAAGACCACATCAGAAAAACAGTACACTTGGGATCTTTGGAGCAGTAACATCCAATTTCCATGCCAACCCATCGTTTTCTTATCACTTGAACTTCACTCTATTACCATGGTCATTTCATATGTTTTGCTCTCAATTAGATTATTAAAGGCATTCGTTTATTCTTTAATCCATGTATTTTTGATTACTTGACTTCTCTCTCCTTTTTTTTCCTCAAGAAAACAAACTAAAAGCTAGCGTCCACATGCCAAATGCAACATAATTGTCCTGGAACAGATGTTGGAGTAAGATATAGAGGTGGGTAGCTGGTTTAATTGCCCAGGCCCTGGTACGCTTTGTGATGCAGAGTGAGGGATGGTCTTCCTCTAGCTGAGTGTGCTCAGTCCCTGTGATTAGAGAGCAGCTGTTCTGATTCTCTGTGCGGATGACAGTTACCCACCAACTCACACTGAGTGCTACTGGGTCTGCGGTGGCTATTCAAGTCACTTCCTGCAACATTTGGCGGGCAGTGCCTGGGCAGTAGTAGGTCACGATGGAGGTGGAGGGGACCTAATCAGCCAGACTACAATTGATACCTGATTGATGAATGTGTGAAATTAGGGTAACGACCCATTAAAAGTGGAGCTCTGACAGCCACAGTGTTGTGTAGCACTTTCATGTGAATATAAGAGCTTGAAAATGATTTTAGTTTTTAAGAGGGGAAGAAAACCACTTGCTCTCTATTAAAAAGACAAATACAAAATATTTATATGTCAAGGAAACTAAACAAAAGGAAGAAAGCTTTAAATTATTCAGAAAGGAAATGAATTGAGAGTCCTCAGATTGAAATATTTAAAGCATTAACATTATTGGTTTTGCAATCTTACTTTTGCATTTAATATAAAATAAAAATTAAAAAGAAATTGCTATTAGATCGAGAGTGACTTAGAAAAAGAACTTCTTTTAGTTGAAAAATTAAATAAACTTAACTGTTTTTCACCTGTAGAGATTTTTTTTAATCCCAAGTTAAAAATATCATCACATTAATTTTGACTTGTGTTTATTTTTATTTCTCATTTAAATACAGTAATGAATATCCCCTTAGCACTTAGTCTTACACCATTTTTATTTTTAATCTATTCCCTTTTTCTTTTTATTTATTTATTTTTTGGTTTAGATTGAATCAAACATTTGAAATCTTCCAAATTTGTTTTTCTCATAGAATGTGCGGTATCATTCACAGCTAAAAAGGAGAATCCGTTCTGATATTGATCATACTGTGTTAGATTTTAGATTTTGCTATAAATGTGTGAAAGCTGTAAATACTCGCAATTCCCACTGGTTTAACAGAATCATTCCTTCTCTGACCACATAATTGCTAAATTGTGCATGTCAAATGGCTTCAGGATATTCTGTCCCCTTTCCAACAGGTTATCAAGAAAAACTTGCTGGAGAATGGTGTTGTTTATGTGTCCTTTAAGTTAGGAATTCAAAGGTCAAGAGTTGCCAAAAGCATTTTCACTGAGTAACTGCTTCTGTTCCCAAGCTCTGTAATCCTTATCATTTATCTCTAAATGTGTGTATTTAGTTTCTACGCCAAAGCCAACTTTTCCACCCAAGCCTTGTTATAATTAATCACAGTGATGGTGCTATGATACATGTTTATTACAGACCTATATGCCAAATGCCATATTAGCAGGGTAATATTTGTTTTTCTCATAAATATTTTGAAGACTTTTAAAAAATAAATGTTTTTTTCCCAATGATCTAAATTCAATTATAAGCAATAACTAAATATTTAATGTAAAATAGTGTTTACTCTGATCTAAGAGCCCTTATTTGTAATGGGATAAAATTTTGTCTTCTTAATGAGAATGTTTTGTCTGAACTTAGTGCTAATTTAGGAGTAAAAGATTTTATTAATACATTGTGAATGATGCCAGACTAGAGCTGTTAGACCCACTGAATGAGTAGTTCAGAAGCTCTGCTCCTTCTGACTGTTTCCTATGAGTCATACACTCAAACAGTTGCCATTGGCTGTTCTGTGGGTTAAATTGTGACTGCAAGATTAATCTTTAGTTTTGACAGTTAAAACAGTTGCAGCAATTAATTACTAGAGAATAATTTTTCTTCCCAAAAGTACAGATGATAAAAGCATGTTCATAAATATGCTCTAACACTTAACTGTTTTTCTCAAAGTATAACCTAAGATATCTTTGCAATGACAAGCCCTAAAATTCACAAATTGCATATTTCTATAAGGAGAGTAAGTGGGGTGCAGGACACAATTTGACTTATTTTTTCAAGTGAGATGTGAAAATAATTGGACGTGCACATTGGGTCAGAATCCCATGATTACACTGCATACATAAACTTCACCACAATCTTCTAGTAGGCCCTTTTTCCTTCTTTTTTGCTTAATTGTGGTGATATTATTTTAAGAATGTAAAAACTGAAAGAACCAAAGAAAACAATGATGAATAAGACAGGACACTATATTCAAATACAGACAAAGAATCTAAGCAGCAGATGAACTCTCTTGCAGCATCTGAAACAAATGAAAGGAAAACAGATTGTCATCAAGTCATTTTTTTTTCAAAAGTTTGATACATATTTCTTTGGGGAATAGTTTGCAAATCATATATAGAATATGTGAAATACAATTATAAACAGACATGCAATTTACCTAGGTTACAATCTGTTCCATGATCTTTGTTCATCCTTAACAAAAAGGCAATGTACACCACTTGGAACAGAGTTGCACTAAAATAAATCTGAGATTGAATTATTAGAACTGACATTATTAATATATTTCTTAAATATTCCATGGCTTTCTCGTGATTCTTTGCATGCCACATCCTTAGCGAACTCCGGTGCCTTAATCATTTTAAGATTTACTGTGTTCTCAATAGCTGTTTGTTGGTATGCGAATACCATCTCTTTGAATGGTAATAAATATGCATGGTTAAAAAGAAAACTATAGTCAGAAAATTGTGTGTCTAAAGCATTAACTGCTATATTCAGTGTTTCTTACACTCCTGTTCGCTGAACACATGTTGCCCTGGGGTCTGAAACTGAGCTACCCCTTGGCCTTTTGTAGCACTTCGGTCTCTTTCTCTCACCAAAGGCAGGACGCAGTAGGGGTGAGGTAGAGCGGGAGGGGCGAGGGCAGAAAGGGCAGGAAGGGTTGCTCAGGACAAGAAAGGAACTCTCTCCCTAGGTTGCTTGTTGTCAGAGCATGGGAAAACGGAATGCCATCGCCCCAAACGTGGTCCCTTCCACCCCAATTCACCCACACACTGTCTGGGCCTGGCCACTGTCACTGACCACAACCTTATTGCATTTTCTTTCACCCTTTGAGGTTGCACATGTGCTAGAGTGCTGACTGACACCACGTTTCTAAGCTGATTGGAGGACATTGTCCAACACAAGCCATGCAGAAAGCACAGCCGCCTGCACACAGGGCTAAGACTCACAGCCGAGACCATTTCTTTCTAGGTGGTCAGCCGTGGAGCAGAGGTTCTGACATTTGTTATTGTCTATGTATCTTGTTACAGAATTGCTAGGGTAGAAATGCAGGATGCGATGCCCGCAGAGGAGTGAAAAGGCACATCAGAGACGTATTTTTGATCATGTGTTGGGATCACACAGTTTTTAGCATGTAGGGAGACCCTAATGTGAAAAGCTCAGTTTACCAGACCTTTTCTGTACCCGTGCTATATAAGGTTCCAAAATTCAGCAGTTCTTATGGAATTATTAAAAGGTATAGTTTGGAAAAGCTATATGCTGATCTTACTTAAACCAAGAAGACTTTTCAAGCAAAATAAGAGATAGCAGCTTGCAGCTACAGTAGTTGACTGTTTTTGAACGGCTCTTTAGTATATAGTATTCTAATTCATCCCACAGATTCAAATTGGACTTTGACTACATACACTGTGATATACTGTATGGTGTTCTGAGTAATGCTGGTTTGCTAAAATTGTAATGTAGATTGATGCTAAAGAGGCAGCTTTGGCGTTGCTAAAATCTTCGCAGGCATTTCATGCAGAGTGAAAATGCTGACGGGCTAGCTACCTCTGCAAACATGGGTGCTGTAAGTGCGTATAGTCTCCATCTTTCTACTTTCTAAGTACAGAATGGGTAATTAGTACTGCTCAGGCTGTGACAGTGAAAGACACACAGTATTTTCATTATACCAAAAATGCTGATTTTGGGGGTGTACAATCAAGTAAGAAGCCAAAACTGTAGATAAAATTTGCACCCACTTTTCAATGATGGACAATCTTATTATTTAAGCGTATTTGAAGTCAATGAATTAAGACTATTTTCAGGCTAAATATATCTAGCAACTGGACAACATCTAAATTCTTTGGATTTCTAGCTGATGATCTGCATTCATTTTCTTTGCCTCTTTGAACGTGAAGCACAACGTTTTGTGTACCATTTGTCTGAATCTCATAAACCCTTCAAGGAAGAGGTCTTTGTTGCTGAAAGTTAGTTGACCATGTCAAGGTAAAATACTTCTGTGCACTGCTTGTCTAATGGTGTTGCAGCTTTCCTATTGGTCATTTGCTGCATTAACTGACCAGGATTATGTCCCTGGGGTTGGTAGCACATTGTGTTGTGTGTCTTTATTAATACTTTGCTAAGCCAAGGAAAACCTTGCTCAGGCTACTCCACCACTGAAAGCAATTAACCTGTAACATGAGCTCCAACATTGCTGTGCACTGCAGAGAACCAAGAAAGATTTGTTATTTGGCATAATGACACGTTTTAATCCTCTCCCAGTAGAGCTCTCTGGGGGATTTTAAGCACATGGACATTACTGAACAGACGTGTTCCAATTGCACTGCTTTGATGCACTGGATTTGATCCAAACATGGAAAGTTTACCAAAAAGCCAATGTGTAATAGAAACAATTGACCAGAAACCATCCTTATAAATTGTATTTTATTCAAAATCTCTACTAAGCAAAGCCCGAGATAAGCTTAATAATATATATAACATTGTATGAAACTATACCATAACTCAGTTTGTTGAGCTACAAAAACTTTCTCAATATTTAAAGCATTATCTGAAAATACTTTCTTTGTTTCTTTTTTTATATGATTTTTAAACTATGGGTCCTGTCCAGAACCAGTCCATTGGTCATGGCTATATCTCTTCGTGCTTTAAAGTACTCCCAGGCTTTCATATCTTTCATTTATTCATCAGTACATTTAGTTAGCGATGCCACAAACACTGATTGTTTACCTTCTCTGTTTATTGTCTGGTATTGTGTTGCATTTTTAAAAGAAGTTTAAGTATATTAACATTTGTTTCATTTTCTGTACCCCCAAATTCATTTCATGTGAATTTTCTTCCTCTGCTCCTTACTCAATATGATGAAGCCAATCTTGCCCAAAATAGCCATGACATTTCTGATAGCTTATCTGTTTTCTGCAAGATACTAGTTTCCCTAAGTGCTTCCTAGTTTACAGTTTATATTAGATAACCTAGTTAAATCAATGTAGCAAAAAATAGCCCAATAAAATCTACTTCACAGATCAATTCTTTTGCACCATCATTAACCAGAAAGGGAAACATTCTTCACCACCTTCCTTTACCTCTTCTATTTTCTCCATCTTACTACCTCTCTCTATATATAAAAATATTTTAACAGTGAAGTAAAACTCCTCTATAGAGCTATATCACTGTGTCTTACAGAAGAGGAGTTATGGGTTTAATTTTACTCCTATTTAACTTCTCAGCCAATGAAACATCTGATAAAGTTATTCTGAAGACTGAGTGTTTTCTTTAATGATATAGTTTCCTTCTAACTAAATTGCTTTACTTAGCAATTTGTGTTGCAACTGAAGTGCTGATTTGATATTTTTTGGTATGGGAATAAGTAGATCATTCAGTGGCTAAAACCAATCTCCTGCACCACAGCATTTTATCAGAAATGAGCACTTGTCAGTCATGTATCTTCAGTGAAACATTTAGTTTAAACATCATGAAATATTAAAACTAGAAACCGACCTGTTGAGCATGGGAACTGCCAGCACTGATCATGAGCCTAAGCTCTATAGCTACTGACCAATAAAAGAGAAGTTAGCACTCAAAACTGCTAGCAAAACCAGTGACTCTCCTGTCACAGTGAGCAGTAAAAAATAAAACACACAGAACGGCAAAATTCCACAGTCACTGTCCTATAAACATAAAGGAATGTATAGCTTTAAAGAAAGCAAGTAGAAAGAGGTGAACAGGAAAGCAATCGGTAAAATCTTAATGACAACAAGGGAGAGAATGCATGGAAAACCAGTGGGGTCAAAGGAAAGAGCAAACCGGGATTTCATGCCAATGAAAACTATACTATATTCTGTATCTTACACATCAAGCGTCTAAGACAAACGTTATTACTAACAAATGCTTTCCAAAGAGGGTGTTTTGAGATGGCTGATACCTACTTATACTCAGTTAATGTCATTAGCATTCAAATCTCAAGTCAAGGTTTTTAAGTTTATCCATCTTGGACTTAAGTATGATCATGTGATTGATTGACTCTCTTTTGTTTTTCATCATTTATTCAAAAGAATGTGCCTTTAAGAATTTTGTTTATAGTTTCAGCTGGGCTATCAAATTCCAAACAAGGGAAATTAAAAAATAAAAGCAAAGAAACAATAAGGTTTGTCTTCCTATGTCCAGTAGGGTGAGATTGGGTAATCCCTTCATCCCAAGCAAAGCGTGATCTTTCATTTTCTCTGTGATCACAAGATTATGTCCTGGATTCTACACAGCACTTCTCCAAAGGCAACCAGAAAAGTTTCACATCTCTCATGCTTTGTGCAACAGTTGCTGAAGCTACACTGGCATGCATGAAATGAGGAGAGCAGGCAAACCTGAGTCCTGAAACACCAGTTTCAGATTTCTCTGCCATATTTTGCCAGACAAGAGACAGGATTAAATATTGTTGTACCAAACAGAAACTTCAGAAAGAGAAATGATGCAACCATTACTATTTTGATGGAGAATTCTCTATAGTGAAATTTATCTTAGGGATTCCAAAAATATTTTACACATTAAAGCTATTTTCAAAGTGTAGAAAGAGAATAAAATTTGGAATATTTACTCAAGATTGAATATTATTAAATAAAGTTAATCAGCCACATATTTTTTCTGGGGTACACGTAGAAGGAGTTACTTGATTTTGTAAACAATAGAACATACTTAATTTAATCATTTTACTTGAATAAACTGTTTTGTCCAAATCTATCAAATCTAGCCATTTAGCCAGCAACACATAGACCTTAGAAGCAAAGCCCTTGTAGATAACGACTGCTTAGTATTACTTCCAGTTCTCTTCTTTCATGAACCCGTACGAACTGTGTGAGTGCAACATCACGGAGCACGTTGCATGTTAATGGACACACCTCTTCTTGTTTGTTGATAGAACTATTTACTACATCTATCAATGAAGTGGCCAGACATGACTTTTCTACGCATGCATATGCATGCATGTATATTTCAACTCCCACTTTGTGTTAGCTGTGCTTTGGTCAATTCCACTAAATTTACTGAATATATTATTCTTAAAAATAATTTAAGGGGTATTTTTACTGGGAGTGTAGAAGACAAATTAAAATGATAACCTTGCAGGACAAGGTACATCTGAATTACAAATTAGACTTCTTATTATTCAGTGTTTGACCTGAAGTTGTGTTTGTTTTCTTATCTTGAAAATGGTAATAATTTCTTTTTATATATTAGATTCAAGTAGCTTTTTCTTGCAAGGAAATGTTTGAAGTAGTGTGGGTAGCATCTAATGAAGCATTCTCATTGTATACCTTGTATTTTGATGTGAAAACTAAGGCCATCATTTTCAACTTGCTTTTAAAAGTAAGGGCTTTTTCTAGGAACCACATCTTCATTCCTTTTTAAAAGCTAATGTCTAATGCTGTAGAAACCTGAAGAGTTCAGTTTGGGTTTTAATTTTCTCAAGATTGGTCTTAAAGAAAAATACTACACTGAGACATTTTTTCCTTTTTAATTTTTTTATTTTAATGCTTTAATAGCTAAACGTACAAAAAAAAGGTTGTTGTGTTGTCTTAAAATATGTCTAATTTGCTGCTGTTGGCATCCATTGTAGATCGCTATTTTCATGAAAACCTGGAGCATTGATTAACCAATTATTGATTACATTTCCAAAAGTAAAATTTAAGAATACCCTGTCACTTTTTCATGTGGACTAGAAAGCTGAACAATCCTACAGAAATTTAATTCCAGCTTTCTAAAATATAAAATAAAATCTTTTCATGTTTGTTTATACATTTTGTATATCCATATTTAATTTTTAACTCTAATCTTGAATTATGTGTAACACGTATTTTGCAACATATTTGTAAATAGATCTTTTTTTATTTGAGGAGGCAGCGTATCTCCTTTTAGTATAAGAAGGAATGTAAATTTTCTGCAGATGACTTCTGTTATAGGTTATAAGCTAAAATACCATACAGCAACATTTACTTTAAAGAGTAAAAGGCAACCAACTTTTACTCATTTCAGTGTAATAAACAGTTACATTTCTCAGTTTAAATATTTGGAAAAGAGATCTATAACATATGTGTTCTTTGTTCAGAATTCCAAAAAGTAGTAGTTTTCTTTAAATTCTTGTTTGCCTTTCGTTATTCTGTGAAATCTGTATTCCAACAATCAGCAGCTGTATAACATTCTCTGTTAAAAATATCAAAATAACACCTAGGACATTATTAAAAGTAGCATTAAAATAACATTGTTAATGCCAAAGAATTGTATTCTTGGAAGTTAGTTTAGTAAAAATAATTGACATCGATGGGTTAATTGTTTTTCGAGCACTTATGAGTAAATATTATTAGCAAAGTATTTTAATTACTGTACATTTTGTGGCCTAAATATAAGCATTTATTAATACAAACCAAGTGCTCACTACAAAAAAGCGCACAGAAAATGATAAAATATTATGTATGAAATGAAGCATTAGCATGGACCATTAAGTCCTCTATTTTCATTTAATTGAATTTGTCAGTAGTACCCTCTTTAACAGAAAACCAGTCATAACCACAAAATTAAATAATAATTAAAGAAACAAGTATTGAAAGAGTTGCTTGGAAGCTAAGGTGCCATTTAACCAAAACATAGCAATTTCATGTAAATTGCACCATGTTGACATAATTCTGAAATTATGCATTCTGTGGTCCCCTATATGTTTGATTTAGCATGTATTTCTAGCATTACACATTAAATATCCTAGTTGCAGTACCAGCCTATAATTCAGAAAGAGGTGAAATGGCCCAAAGTTTCTATAAACTTACATATGCAATTATAGGGCAATAAAAGTTCTAAATAAGAATTCAGTTTATTGCTATATAATCAATGGTTTTAGCCTACTAGTGTAGGTGTCAACATATAGGATAATTAATATCTGCCTTCTTAGTATTTCCGATAACCCACTGTGCAAATCATGTATGTGATAACTAAAACTAAGGCTAGATTAAAGTACACTTCACCATTCTGGTATATAAGGCTGTGGAATGCATCTTGAGTGTCTGTCATGTTAAACTATGATATTACCTTTTCAAATACAATTTTGTTTATTGATTGTTACCTCAAAATTTCTAATTTAAGATCCAGTTTAATTTATTAAGAACTAACTTCCTTGTGTGTGTGTATTTGTTTACACGTATATGTAGGCATTTGTTTTCACTAGCTGCCCTTAAAGGTATCTAATCTTTTCAAACTATTTTTTTTTACTCTACCTAGAAGCATTCCATGTTTTGTAGCCAGCAGGGGGAGGTAAGATTTAAGGAAACAGCAAAATAAACTTGATGGAAACAACTACTTTATGAGATGAATAAACAAACAAACAAAAAAATGAAAAACTTGTTACTGAGCAGAATGGAGGGGTCTCTAATGTATTTGGGACAGATTTATCACCTTAGATCTGATGCTGGCTGTCAATTAACATTTTGATAAAGGTTTGTCAATTTACTTTAAAGCTGTACATTTTAAATATTGTACAGAGACAAATTACAGTTTTTGGAAATCCTGTAGGATACAATTTCCAATACAAAAAAACAACTATAGTTAAATTTATGTATGTGGATCTGTGAGTTAAATAATACAGAAGTAAAGCTCTTAGATGAGTATTCTCATGAGATTGAAGAAAATATTGATGTTGATTAAAAATTTTATACGATCACTTCTGCTCTAAAAGTTAAGTACTTGTATGTAGCAATTAATAAATGGTAACCAAAATATCTAAAGGATTTTCATTTTTAAAAGATAATTTAAATTATATTTCTATATTTGTATACAACTAAAGTTGTCAATTAAATGTGTGGATAAGTTGTATGCGATGCGTCTTCTTGAAAGAAACTTATGTTTCCTGGAAATCTATCAAGTTCAGGACATAGAATACAGTAATGTGATTTTCATATCTACAAACCTAATAGTGATGAACTTTCTTTAGCCAGGATGAGAGTTAACTCCACTTGTCTAGTACTTAAACTTTGACAAGTGCAAACAGTAAATGTGTTTGTAGTTAACATGAAGAAGCATATTCCTTACATAGAAATGGAGATTGATGAGAAAAAACATATTGAATTACAATAAAATTGTCGCCAAGAAAAATAGAAAATTAAAACCATATCTTCCACTTGTAAGTTGATTTTTCACTCTAAAATAGTTCAACTATTTTATTATATTTCATCCTAAACACTTTGAAAAGAAACTTATTAGCCCCATTTTACAGATTTAAAAGTATAGCCTGTTTTTAATGATATTTTAAAATAAACCTTGGTTTCACAAAAGATTTGGTTTTTATTTTAAAAAGGTGACAATGAAATGCAATTTGAAATTCATATGTTGCAAGTATTTTCTATTAAATTTTCCATTGATTCAACTCCTTTCTTATGATAACTCAAAATAGTCAGAATATATAAATATATCCTTTCACATTTTTGTTTTCTCATTGCATATTTATATTGAGACTTTAAAAGTTATTTTTGAGAATTTTATATCAGATCATTATGTAAGGCAAGTATTGAATTTCAACAAATCTGAATACAGGTTAAAGCAATTTAAAAATGTTTGCTAATCCTGGCACACACGCGTGTGTTATGTACACACAATAGCCACAGGTATCACTGAAGTTATAATGTAACTTTATTATGTATTAGAATATTCCTATTTTATTTACTCTATAGCCAAAACATAACATCTGGTTCTGACTTCAAAAGATTTTTTTAAGGCAATAATTGGAAATTATGAAGTTCAAGGGTTGACCATTAGTCCTTTAGTGTGCGTGTGTGCTGAGAAGACCCTGTGAACATTTTGAGTGTTTCTGTTTCTGAATCCAATATTAAGTTCTTATAGATAAGAGTGACAGCAAAGACCTTTACTAAAATATCTGGTCCTTACTAAAATATTTTATACATCTAAGCTGCTGAATACTTTATAATACATAGATTAAACTGAGATTCATAGAATTTAATGTAGGGATTTGAGATCTTTTTGAATTTTATATATGCTGATTTTGTTCTTCTTTAATACCAATATATTTTGTTCCAAATTCATGCACAGCAGTTAAATTTCTTCATGTAACACTTTACCTTTTATGCTTTTCCAGAATCTCCCTTTATTTTGAGAAGATCACTACAATTCTTAATTTACTGCTACAACCATTATTAAAAATTGGAGTGAAAAAAATATGCTATTAAATTCTTGATATTGGGAAAGCTGCAATGGCTCAGCGGATTAAGTGCTCGCTTTGAAGTCCTGAGGACCGAGGATCAAATCCCGGCTCCAACCCAGGCGGACCCACATGCTGAACTGGGATGTGCTTCCCAAATGCGGTGAGGCGCCCAATTCAGTTAAAAAAAATTCTTGATATTGTAAATCTATAAATACAACATTGTGATGTAAATGTGGCCATATCTCAGTAGTCTTGCAAGAATAGGACATGTGCCATTAAGCTGCAGTTTACTAGGACATTTGAGGGGATTGCATGCATTTCCATGTGCAAGGTACTATATTAGGCTTTGGTTTTGAGAACATATTACCAAATTTCAAACACTGAAATTCTCTAAAATCCAAAGGCTGTGTGACGATGGATGGATAACCACCTATACAATAAAGAAATTATTATTCTAATCAGATAGTCCAGGTTATGTTGAGATAACCTCACAATCTAAAAAAAGAAAAATCTCAATAGTTTACTGCAAGAAGCTAATTTTCAGTCCTGCTAAAGGTCCAACATAGGTCATTATTAGAGAGGAGGGAAGAAAAGTATTTTGCTCCATGATGTCACTCAAGCATCCAGACTGAGGGAGGCTCTGCCTTCTGATCCTATAGACATCTAAACACAGGAATCTGCTGAAACAATGGAAGTAGGAACAGAAAATTATTCTTTACCTTTCAAATACTTTACCCCGAAGTGACACATGACATTTCTCTCATATATCATTGAGCAAAGCTAGTTATATTACCATGCCCTGCTTCAAGAAAGTGGGAAAGTATAACTTCCAGGTACCTGGAAAGAGAGAAGAGAAGATCAGATTGGTGAATTTGTAATTTCTCCCATAATACCTAATAACATTCAAATGAGTATGAAAGGTATTTGGGGTTTTAGAAAAAGTATAAAAGATATTTGAGAAATGTTGTCTCTTATATTCAATTATTAAACTAGAATTTTAAATATTTCCCAACAACAGTTGAATAATTCAGAACTATAAAAATATGTAGTGAAGGAATCATTAGTGGTTTTCCTGTTCATAGGACCTCAATTCAATTCTGGAGTCACTCAAAATGTTTATATGTGTACCATATTGTTACACATTGTCATGGTTGGTCCTCAGTACTCTTTTTTTTTTTTTAATGAATTAAACCTTTATTACATGTGACAAAGTCAGTCTACCTACACTTGTGTAACCTCCAAGTCATGTGAAACCACTGCATCATTTAATTCCTGAGTACTTTTGACAATCTGACCCAGATGTTCATCCTTCTTCTAAGCTGCTTTATGCATATGAAGACCCAGGCCTTGTTCATGTCAGAAGTACATTAGGATCCCAGTATATAGTCCACTTAGTGTGTGAATGTTTATATCTAAAGGGTCTCTAAAAACAAAAATGACTTATCTGTCTCCCTATCAGAACTGTCTACATACTTAAGTAAAACAGAAAAGACATTTAAGCCACCTTTATAGCCAGTATGAGGAGAAAAGAGATACTAGAAAAGACAGAAGACTAAACCAGATTTCCTTTTTATAGATATCATACATTGAACTGTATCCCAGAAACAGTGTGGTAAAAAAGATAAAACCAAAAACAGGCATTAAAAGACACTGTTGAGAGGAAGCCGGGATGACTCAGTGGGTTAAGCGTTCAGTTTGCATCGAATCCCATCCCCAGCCGGTTTGGACCCATGTGCTGAACTGGGGAGTTGCCCCAGTTCAGTTCGCTTTCTGTCTTTGTATTTCTCTCTCTCTCTCTCTCTCTCTCAAAAACAATTTTTAAAAAATTAAAAAAAAAAAGACACTGTTGAGTGAGAAATATATAAGGTCTTAAATTCCTTGCTTAGAATTCCAAAATCCAAAGGAAAGTTTTGTTTTGTTTTGTCTGTGATTACTACAACAAACTCATTAGGCAAAGAGCCCATCATGAAATAAGAGCTTTTTAATTTTTATTTATCCCACTTAGTGAGAACAACCACACATTCTATTGCAAAAATGCTGATATACATTTTATAGGCTATTTAGCTGAGATCCCACTAGGTGCTATGAAGTATAGAGCGTGATCATCTAATACACTCAACTCTCAAACATTCAGAATTAAAAACATCTTGCCCCAATAGTTTCCAATAAAAAATATTTGTACCTTTAGACTAGAGCCCATCTTTAGTGACAATTAAGAAATCTGGGTTTCAATCCTAGGTATACTAATTGCTGCCCATGGTTTAATTGTAATTTTGCCTCCCTCAGCCCCATTTCCTTCATTTGCAATGTCCATAGTGTGTGCAGACTAACAGACTTCCAAGGTGGTTTTTCTTTTCTAGTGCTCTCTAACTTTATTAATTTTCACATTAAATCCCCTAAATGTTCCACATTTATTAAATTCTAATGCCACATATGTCCTTTGAAGTAAAAAAAGTCTTCTGGCAGACAGGCATAGTTCTGAGCTCCCCTTCACCATACAACGTCATAGCTGTCGAATATGCTGTGATGAATTTCATTAGGGAATTTATTTTCTTAATCCCAGGGTGTCCACAAAGAAAAATATTGAGATTTAAAGCAATTGAAAATTGATTTAGACATAAAGCAAAGAGAGGAACTTTAACTTTGTATTTCAAAATTAGCTCATAGTTCTCCCAAATCATTTGGTTTTTATTTTGACTTTTTAATATACTACATAAAACCTTTTAGACCTCTACAAGAATTGTGGTTTAGACTAAAAGGAATACTTTATAATGTTGTCCATGTAAGATGGAAAATAATACTTTATTGCAGATGTTGTGGTTGTGTCCCAAATTCCCAAATCAATGTCATTTTTGTTAGAAGTGGTCAATATTATTCACACAATAAAATAACTTTTTGATTATTCCCTGTAATATCATCGTGTTTATATTATGAGTCAGATTCTGCTTTTTTACACATATGAAAATTTTACTCAATTTTAATACTTTAAATGGAATCTAATTGATTTCTAATTGACTTTATGGGAGGGGTGTCTGTACGTGTGTGTGTGTGTGTGTGTGTGTGGTATGTTTCCATGTGTTCAAAACCTAGCTTTGGACATTTATATTAATTTATTTTAGAATTTAAAAAATAAGCTCTTTCAACATAATTTCTCATCACTAAGACATAATTCTTTTTAACCAAAAATCTGGTGCTTCTTTTATTTTACTTGTGAAGGTGAAACAACTTTATTTTGTTGGAAGAGAGTATTGATGAAAAAATATAACTCAAATGTTAGATAATGTCTTATAAGCGAATGGGTGTATCAGTTATTTCTTGCTGCATAGCAAGCCTTCCCAAACCTTAGTGACTGAAAACAGCAGTGAATTGTCTTTATTATTCTAGAGTGGGCAGTATGGATGTTTCCATTACTGGTATGCCTGGCAGTTGACCTTGTCTATTGCCTGAGGTGCTGCTGCTCATCTCCAAGTGTCTGTCTCTCACTGAGTAGGCTACATGGAGTTTCTGTGTAGTGTGCTGAATTGAGGTTCCCAAGAGGGTCCAAGCAGAAGATGCAAGGTGTCTTAAAGCCAAACACCAGAACTCACATGTTAGTTTCATTACTTTTGGCTGTATATATAAAAGTAAGTGAAAAAAGGACAGCCAGGATTTGATAGGAAGAGCAGAGGAAAAATACCATGTGTGATGGGACAAGAACAAAGGGAGGTATAACTTTAAAAGCCTTCTTCAAGTTAAATTTTTTTTTCTAATTTCCTTCATTCTTTTTCTTAAGATGGTATGTTCACATCACAAGCAGTATTACCTCACTTTACAAAATGAAGCATATTTCTTGTCTATCCATCATTTTACGTGGCCTATTATTCCTGGAGGCTAAAGAAAAAGGAGCATCCAAATATTGTTGTAGGTGGAGATGGATTCCTTGGTGTTCTTGAATTTGGATGGGGTGGAGATAAGTGATACCAACTGTCTGAGGACTTTTCTTACCTGTACTGCTGTCAAAGAGTTGTCAGAGTACATTACTTCAAGAGGAGAGTCCTGTAAGAGCAAAACAAATAGCGCATCTAAAGGAAAATATGCCAACACGAACTACTCTACTTCAGAAACTCATTTAGAAGTTCTATGCTTTGATATCAGTCTCATAATATATTTATATTGTTTTCATAAACTGTGTTATAAGTGGAGTTATAATAACTCCACCCATAGATATACTATAAACCATAACTTGTTATGGTCACAGAATATTATTTTAGAATTTCAACTAAAGACACTATTTTACTGTAAGATTCCATGAAAAATAAAAGATTTCTAAGCATAAAAATATACTACATTCAAGTTTTTTGGGTAGATGCCCAGTAGAGGGATGGCTGGGTCATATGGTAATTCCATTCGTAATTTTTTGAGGAATCTCCATACAGCCTTCCATAGTGGCTGTACCAGTTTACATTCCCACCAGCAGTGTATGAGGGTTCCTTTTTCTCCACAGCCTCTCCAGCACTTGTTATCCCTAATGCCCTTCGATAGACGACTGGATAAAGAAGATGTGGTACATTTACACAATGGAATACTACTCAGCGATGAGAAATGATAAATTACAGTCATTTCTGGCAACATGGATGGACCTAGAGACCATCTTATTAAGCGAAATAAGTCAGACTGAAAGAATCAGGAAACACGTGACCTCACTTATAGGTGGAATATAAAAGTG
>PVKE010033463.1:0-17917 GCA_004027555.1 Craseonycteris thonglongyai
TCTCTCTGTGTGTGTGTGTGTGTGTGTGTGTGTGTGTGTCCTGCAAATGAAAAGTATTTAAAGTGACTTCACAGCCAAACGATTGTTATAGAAGTTAACTTCTTAGTGAAATAAGCTTGGGTCAGTATCTCTCTCAGAAGGCTATAGGCTACTTTTCTATAATATTTTTATATATTATTACACATAGCAGATATTCAGTATAAGCATGTTAGTAGTTAGCATTCTTGGTGCCCAGTGCATTGGGTGGCATGTAGCAGGCATTTAATATTTGCTAAAGAAAAGATGAATGAATGAATGAATGAATGGCCACATTAGGCCGCTGCTACCTGGAAGTGAAAATGTAAGAAGGAAGCTATGAGTTCAGCTACTTTAAAAGTCAGGGAAATAAAAGAAAGAGAAGGAAAAGGATGTGAATGTAAGAGCAGAGGAGAAACATGAGTCTACAACAGAAGACCCAAAGGGGAAACTTTTCAGAGTTTTTTTACTGAATTCATGGCTTATAATTTCTAGAAAAGTCTGCCTCCATAAAAATGTCTTATGAGTCTTTCTCTATTACCTATAATGTCTTACCTTTATTATGTTAAATTTTCCCTTCCATACCTAGTTGCTTCTATCTTTCCACAGCCTAAGAGCAAGAATAATCAAGTCAACCCATTAAAATTCAGAATTGTAGGAAGTAGAGGCTGGAGAGTAAATGATTGTCCTCACCCACTCCTTCCTGAACCTTGCCAACATCAAACACCTGGTTTATCAAAAAACAATCATGATTCTTTCAAATGCAAAGAGGTTTCCAGTCCACATTAATCCTTGGTTATAAAGTGCTTCCTTTAAAGGTCAGAAATAAGCCACCCTCTCCCCCCAAAACAAAACAAAACAAAACAAAAAAGACCAAAACAAAAACCCATTTTCATTTTTTATAATGAGGTCTGGAAAAGCTCTAAAGAAGTTGAAATTCTCTAATGATGGAACAGAAAATCGTAATTCTCCCTTTGTTTGTCTTGGTATTTACAGATTGCTATAGTCCCTGAAGCTTGGGGCAGACCTCGTAGTCAGAAAGGTGGTTTTGAGGCTCACAGCACTCTGCAGACCTTCCTCACGAGTTCACTGCTCAGAAGGCACCTGCACTAAATATTTTTATGCCAAGGCCATGAAAATCCCAGGAGTGCAGTCGTCCTCAAAATTTCTCATTTCTTACCTACCATCACAAGGTCACCAGGTGGCTGCACAAATGCCGGTAGGATAGATTGCATATGGCAGGGCAAGCAGAAAACAGGAGAGGGATTGTATTGAAATGGCTCTTACAGAGACTTCCTTCTTGCTTAAGGCAATTCATAGCAGGGATCAAGCAGATGGGCTTCCTTTCAAAAATTCTGAAAGGCTTCCTCTTACCCACCCTGAGTTCTTCCTACTATCTTAGGAGTGTGTTAACACAGGAGTTTATCTCTTAGCTTGAGAAGAACGAGGCTCACTTTTAGTTCTCTTTCCTCATAGTACAGTAGACTCTCAGTTAGCGGGCACCCAGGGGGATTGGTAGATGCCAGATAAATGTATGTAGACTTCCTTAACTGGAACTCAAGCAACCAGCACTCTCAAACAGCCAGTTGTTTGAGTTCCAGTTAAGGGAGTGTCTACTGTATAATGCTATCTGATGCCACCCTTGTCAGCTCTGCAAGTCTCCAACCTTCAGTAACCTATTTCTTCTTGAAGATGCAAATGATTTCTGCCCACTTCAAGAAGTTGCTATAGGAATCCAAAGAAAATAATAAATGAGAAAATGCTTTCCAAACTAACATAACAGGCAAACATATGTCATTTTTTTCTTAGACATTTCTGGAGGACAAACTGGTGTTACTTGTATAAGCTGATGCTCAATCCTATTATTAATTTATACAGTTTAGACGAGGGCTCTACTTTGAAAGCTGCTTCACTGAAAAAAGCTCTCTACACGTGGGGTCTTCTTAGGGGAACACTATGTCAAAGGACAAATCCTACTGGAGGAAGAGGAGTATCACTAGCACCCCTAAGAGATGTTACAGTAAATTCTTGCTTCTAGTGAACAGTGGAGGATTTTTCTATGCTTTCAAGAATGCTGTTTCTCTAATATTTAAGCTGCTTATTTCCTTTGAAAACATTTTTGTCCTAATTCTCTTTCCTTTTTCAGTTTCACATTTTTTAGCTAAATATTTTTAAAGTTATCTTTCTATTCTTAGCCCTTAATTTGTTTTTCTTTTTCTTATTTAAATTTTTATCTCATGGCCTTTAATCTTTTTATATTAATTTTTCATTTTTTCTGCTTTCAAGTGTTTAACCTTTTATCTCATTGGCTTCTTGCTCTTTATCTTTTATTTTACATGTCATCTATTTTATCTTATTATTTTTAACTTTTAACCTTTTAATTTGATTGGAATTTTAATTTTTTATTTTTAACTTTTACTGGATCCTTTTTACTTTCTCTCATACTTTAAGTATTCTAGTTTTATTTTACATTTAACTGTGTACCCTACAGTCATTATTTTAAGGAGGTCAAAAGTAAAAGTCTTTCTCCTTTAATACTTATGCTTATTTTAGAATTTGTTTCTATAATGTCTAGCAAGGAAGATGGCTATATGTATGATGATATACCGTATTTTTCAGTCCACAAGACGCACTTTCCCCCCACCCAAAAAGTGGAGGGAAAAGTGTGTGTATCTTATGGAGCGAATACTGCAAAGAAGAGTGCACGTTGGGGACCTTAATGATGCCGTGGGGAAGCCTGCAGCCACATCAGAAAGCAGGGACTGCATGGAAGGAGAGCGGGTCCAGGCAGGTCAGGTGTGTCAGATGGTGACCAGATTTTAACATTGGTAAAACGGGACACCATTGACTGGGGGGGAGGGGGTTCTTGATTAAAAATTTGGTCTATCTCCCGCGGTTCCCTAGCTTGTCATGCATTCTTTCCAAAAATAGGGACTTTTTTAAAATGCCGCGGGACGCGGGACAAATTGTTAAAAATCAGGATAGTCCCGCCAAAAGCGGGACGTCGGTCACCTTATCAGGGAGCGAAAAATAGGGTAAATGAGAACCTGAACCTGAAGGTCTGAGGTCTTTCTCGTGAGCTGTTCCCCAAGGTACCCTTGGCTAGTCCTCTATCATTAGGGTGTATTACTCAAATAGCTCACACCAGAACATCAAAGGATCTGGAACATGGGGGATGCCAGCATGGCTCAGGGGATTAAGCACTCGTTTTGCAGCCCCGGAGTCTGAGGATTGAATCCCAGCCCTGGCCTATCTGGACCCATATGCTGAGCTAGGTTGTGGTCCCCAGTTCAGTTCTCGCCTGAGTGAGCTTTCCACGTGGTAGGCCCCTGTTCAGGCCCCTGTTCAGCCCCCAGCTAATGGGGAAATGCTTCACATGCCCAGTTCCTGCCCTGCGCGGCTCCCATCCACCTGTATAGACTGAAACCACGTCGAAAACTGATGATGTACAACAACAGAGACTGCTCTGGGCCCTCCCCCTTTTCTCTCTCCCTCTGTCAAAAAACAATAAAATAAAATCTAAACAACAAAAAGACCTGGAAGCTGAGCCTTTTCTTTTCACATCATTATGTTTGGTTTATTGGAATGATGTTTCTGTCATTTATCCTATCATTGCTTACATGAGCTTTCATGGTTATAATCCGTAAGAACAGGACTTTATTTGCCTGACATACCAGTAAGACTCAAATCCACACCACTGACCCTATAATGTTCCTCATTTCCAGCGTCAAACCCAACTTCAGATGAACAGAGATAGCCCGAAATGGAGCCATGAACTCTGCTGGGAACAGCTGATTTCTCAGAGCTAAGATACATAGCAAGTCCAAGAGCTCTATTTCTTTACATTTATGAGACTCTTACATTTAAGTTGAGGATATTGAAATCACCAGAAGTGATCATGTGACTAGTGTATCACAGAGCAAGAATGAACTATGAGCCAAAATAATCAGGGAATGAGTGCAAGTAAATTGGGTGTGTATAGAAGACTACAAAAATGAGGGGTGGAAACTGGTAGTGTTAGCATAACCTGTCAAGCTAAAGGCTTTCTTTCACAGGATATAAAAGGACTGTGGTCTGAGGAGCACAGGAGGAGCAAGGAGGACAAAAAATACACATTCAAGCCCAGAATTGTGGACTGCGTGAGAGATGAAGCAGCTGTCTTCCAAGAGAGCTGCAGGAGAGAAGCAGTTTTCCCCTTTTTGAGCCAAATAGAACAATATGAAACTGAGACCCAACAGACATATAAAAAAATGTTCAACTTCACTAGCATTTAGGGAAATGCAAATCAAAACTATCACAAGACACCACCTCACACCTATTAGAATGGCTATAATCAACAAGACAAGGGGTAACAAGTGCTGGAGAGGCTGTGGACAAAAAGGAACCCTCATACACTGCTGGTGGGAATGCAAATTGGTACAACCACTGTGGAAGGCAGTATGGAGATTCCTCAAGAAACTAGGAATGGAATTGCCATATGACTAAGCAACCCCTCTACTGGTTATGTACCCAAAAAATCTGAAAACCTTAATTTGCAAAGATGCATGTACCCTAATGTTCATCCCAGCACTGTTCACAGTGGTCAAGTCATGGAAACCACCCAAGTGTCCTTTGATAGATGACTGGATAAAGAAGTTATGGTACATTTATACAATGGAATACTACTCAGTAGTAGGAAAAGATGAAATACAGTCATTTGTGATGACATGGATGGACCTTGAGATCATCATATTAAGCAAGATAAATCAGACTTGAAAAAAATCAACAACCAATATGAATTAACTTATAGGTGGAATATAAAACTGAAAGTAACAAAGAAACAAAAACTCTTGGACATGAGGGTGAGGGAAGAAAGGGGTGGGGAAGTAGGGAGGGGACATCAAATACATGGTAATAAATTAGAAAAAAAACTGACTCTGGGTGATGAGCATATAATACAATACATAGGTGATATAATGTAGACTTGTACACCTGGAACCTATGTAATTTTTACCAACCAATGTCAACACAATAAATTTAACAAATAAAAAAAGAAAAGAAGAAAAAGAAAGAAAGAAAGAAACTGAGGCACTCAGGAAGAACCTGAACATAGAAGAGGTGTGGCTGATGAGAGCTTCTGAGTTTCAGAGGGCACAGTGGAAAGGTGTCAGGAGCTGAGAGAGGGGTAGAGATAGATTTAGATTAGGGGATGCTGGGGGACAGGGTCCAGAGAATTAGGGGTAAAAAGGGGAGTGCTGAATTTCTTTTGGTGACGGTAGTGGACAGGGCTTGAGGCACTGAAGGGGTTAGCCTTTTTCTGTTGTTTTTTAATAATTTATTTTTTGAGAGAAGGTAAGAGAGAGGGAAAGAGAGTGAGTGAGAGAGAGAGAGAAGGAGGGAGGGCCCTGGGGAGTATCAATAGCTATACCTCATTAGTTAGAACATAGTTTTATTCCACCCAGGTGGATGTGGGGCCACGCTGGGCAGAAACCAAACTAGAGGCCTCCCACATGGGAGGTGAGAACTTTCGCTGACATCCTGGTAGTGACCAGTTGTGCCACAGTTCAGCATTTGGGTTTGCATGGGTCTGGCTGGAATTTGGTTCCTGAATCTCATGGTTGCAAGGCCAGTACTCATCCTGTTGAGTTATCCTGGCATCCCCTGAAGGGATTAGTCTTGGTGCCTGTCTCTTATTCGATGCTAGAGGGGAAGCTGAGAGTGTTTCAGGAGAGAAAATGAAGCCTCCTGAGAAACACACAGAGCTTTAGGGTCCCGATTTCTCTTCTGCCCATGGTAGCATAAGGTCAAGGTAAGGATAGTGATGATGTGAGCTGATTCCTTTCTGTCATCTTTTACCCAGAGAATGAGTATTCTAGAATGAGGAAGGCCCTTAAATTGTAATCTTACTATAGCTCTCTGTGAACTCATTTTTATTCATCAGTTAGGCTTGAGAGGTCAGATGAAGAAGAATAGTAAGATGTACTGAGTAGATTTCAGTCTGTGAACTTTTAACTACACCTTGTAGAAGGATCTGAACAATTAACTAAAGAAAAAGTACTAAGAGTCTACAAGCATAGAAAAAACAAGTTTAACCTGTGTATATTCAATTATGTACAAATTAAAAATACAAGGAGATAACAGTTTTCAGTTGTCAAATTAGCAGTGATAAAAATAATTATAACATTTTAAATTGGCAGAGTGAGGTCACAAGAGCACAATTATAGCTATTTGTATAAGTTATCATAAGTTTTCTGGAACATAATTTAGCAACATGCTTTAAAGACTTTAAAAAGGCACTTTTTATTTTTTTTTAATCCAGTAATATTATTTCTACAAATCTGACAAACTTTATTGGAAGGTCTGAAATGTTTATTTGTAGAAATGTTTAGTACTTCATAATTTGTAAGAATAAAATGAGAATAAACCTACATGTTAAAAGTAGAAAACATTAAAAAATGTATGATCCATTCCTATGAAGGGAAACTGAGATCATTGAAAATCATAATCTTGAAATGTTTTTAATGAAATGAAAATATCCTCATAAAATATTCTGTCAACAATAAAGGGTATATATATATATATATATATAAATTGGTTCTCAAAATTGGTATAGCAGCGATGCCAAGATGGCTCAGTGGGTTAAGTGCTGCCTTTGCAGCCCTGGGGTCTGAGGATCGAATTCTGACCTTCGCCTGTGCGAATCCATATGCTGAACTAGGGTGTAGCCCCAGTTCATTTCTTGCCCTGGCATGTTTCCCATGTGCTAAGCCCCTGGTTCGGCCCCCAGGTTGAGGGGTCATGCCTCCCACGCAGGAGGCCCCCAGCCCAGTTTCTGCCCTGTAAGGCTCCCCAGCCACCTGAGTGGAATGAAACCAAGTTGAAAACTGATGATATACAACTCTGCAGACTGCTCTGGGCCCTCCCCCTTCTCTCTGTCTCTGTCTCTCTCTTTTTCTGTCAAAAACAATAAAAATAAATTTAAAAATTTTTTTTTAATTGGTGTAACTGAGAATCACCTAGAGAATGTATAAAATCACAGATGTACTAGTCCCACATCATATATCTCTTAAATCAGAATCTCAAGTGAGTTACAATGTAAAAATATGGACAATTGCAATTAAAAATAAATCATATTTTTTTAAAGGAACACTAACTACTTTTTAATCAGGAAAATTCAATAAATATCATTAACAAGTAGAATTTCCTTGTGGTCATTGAAAACAATTCATTATCCACAGACTGCTGATGCTCTAACATTAGTTCTACCCTCAGAGAGCACATGATTGAACAAAGACTCTCTGCACCAAGTTTAACAAGAAGATAAAGAAATAAAAATAAAATAATACTGCAAGTTATTAAAAACTTCTCTGGGATTTTTATTCTATTTAGATTGTATTATAAACCTCAAAAACAAAAAGCCTCAGGTATAACAACTATATGTTGTAAAAACCCAAAGACTGGTGGCCAACAGATCTGGGATGGGAATGAAATAAAAGTGTAGATCTTAACGCACACAGAGGAGCAGGCTTTCTCAAGCTTCATGAAGCATGCCAACTGCCCTGAATTTCATAAACCCAAAGCCACTCTCAGACTAGGTGCTGACAGCGCTTGTTTATTCACGGAGTTGGAAGAAAATTCAACAAAGTAAAAAAATACATATATTGAGTTGATTTCCTATTATTATACTTGTTCAAAACCACACTTACTTCATGGTTGATGGATATACATCCTCACATGTTTATTTATCTTTATCACTCCATGGACATCACCTACTTTGAGAGAATCCATTTTAGAATTTACCAGCTTTTTTTTAAAAAGCTTAAACCCTTATTTTTCTTAACTAGCTGCCATCACCACATTAAACATTCTATATAAAACATCTGCCAATTCTCATATTGATCATTGTGTTGTTCATCCTATGGCTGATATTCTGCACAAAGAGAAAACAAGCTTGATGTATAGTGATATTGCTGTTGACCTCCATTATTGTACAAATCAGCTTCAGGAATACAAATTTATGGCTGTTCCTGACCTTTATACTTTCTTTGTCTCTGTGGACATGATACATGTTACCAGTTAAACTGCAGGAGCTCAATACAAGCATTGGATATTATATTGTTATTGTTTGTACAAAACCTTTATCATAATACTAGAGGAGCTCCATCAGATAACAATTCATTTTTCAGTAATTCAAAATGGAGATGTGTTCCATTGTTAAACTTGTTCCTTAATAACTTAAAATTACTCTTGGATAAAATAGAAGTTCGTCTCTTACCACAGAGAATAAAAGGTGATGCCTTCTCTTACATTCAGATTACATTGATTTTTGTCAGGAGCAGGATTGACCTCCCAATAGTAATCTGGCATTTTTATCAACTGCCAACACGAGTAGCTATAAAATAAATATTACAAAACCAATGAAATTATTGGTATACGATGCCTGATATTTAAGTGACTTGAACTCAATACAGCATTCACCCTTTAACCATGGGGGAAACGTTCCAAGACCCCCAGTGTTTGCCTGAAACCACAGATAGTACCCAAGCCTAGAAACACTATGTTTTCCCCCCATGATACACAACTATGATAAAGTTTAACTTATAAATTAAGCACAGGAAGAGATTAACAACAATAGGAGTAATAAAATAGAACAATTTGAGTAATACACTGCAATATATGTTATGTGAATATGACCTCTTCCTCTCTCTCAAAGTATCTTATTTAACAGAGAAGATGCATTTTTTACCATAGAACTTAGCAACCTTAGCATACATTTCTTTCTCTGCTTACTAAATCCAGAATTCTCACTTTTTCATTGAAGGGAAGCATTTTATGGCTTCTCTCTAGCATATCCAAATTGCCAGCATCACTACTTTTGTGATTCTGGGCCATTACAAGGTTACTGGACCATAAGCACTGCGGTACCGCACCACCAAGAAGGCTGCTGTGTGACTAATGACAGGCAGCATCCACAGTGAGCTGACACTGGGCAAGGATGATCCAAGTTCCCGCAGAGTGGGTACCCACGAGATTTCACTGCTAAGAACACACACAATTTAAAACTCATGGATTGTTTGTTTCTAGAATTTTCCACTGAATATTTTTAGAGTGTGGTTGACTGAGGGTACTGAAACCACAGACTCCAGCTAGGGGACAACTATTGTGATCATACTTAGTGAGTTATTCATTTAATTAATTTGACTTGTATTTTTCAACCAATGTACCTTGTAGAATACACAGGCAGTTATATGGTCCAAGATAAAGGAACCATATAGGGGCAGCTTATAATATTTGGGGAGTATTTCTTTATAAAATAAGATTTAAACAATCTGTGTGCAGGTTTAGACAAGAAAAAAATCATACCAAATTACAACAAAACAAACAAACAAAACAACAAATACCACAGACTTCACATTTTCAGAATCTCTCCACAATCTTATCAGGGTCCTTCAAATCAGAGGCACTTTGACTTAAGCCTCAATAGCTCCATGGTAAACCCACCTGTTTGCCCTTGAGAGCTTTATTGAAAAAAATAAAAAAATGATGATGATGTGTAGTGTTTGCATTTGTCTGCTTTAAGTATTTTCAGAACTAAATGATGTAGTCACGTGAATTAGAGGCAAATTGTTTGTTTGGTGCTTGAACGTGGGCACTAAAAGCTACTTTTTAGGAGAGAATTTCAGCTGTTGTGTTAGGTATATTTAGGAGGCCTCTGTGCAGAGAGAGTGGGTTTAGGAGCACAGACGTATCTCTTTCAGATTCTCAACTTTTACAAGAGGATCTCAGCCCAAAGCTTACCGTAGCTAGCAGTTAAAAGATAAGGAAGTTCACTGCCCTTAAAGCTTATCCAAAGCTTGGTTGGTAGAAGCAATGTTTATTGCTTGCTCTCTGGAGGAGATGCCTTTAATCCATTCCTCTAGAAACAACTATCTTTTCTGCACTAGAGCTGAGTTCTCAGACATGGAGATCCTAATGAGATGGGTGGTCTCTGCGGTCATTACCTACTAGTATTTAGTGTCAGGCACATTGGTGAGCCACTCAGCTACTCTTCGGCTTTCAAACAGAAATATTTTTTTTCCAGATATTTTTATGCCTATCAGACTCTATGTTTTCCCCACAGAGCCTGAAAACTTTTGAATTCTATCTTTTGCTTACTGGGACCAGATTATCCTTCTAATCTATAAAATAAACACACTCCTTTTTCATCTTCAGAAAAATGCAAATACCTCTTTGTGTGCAGAATAAAATCAAGATTTCCTAACTTGGGTGTTGAAGTCTACTTCATCCCTATGTTCTCATTAATCCAGCTAAATCATGAAACTTCCAGACTTAACCCACAACTTTTGCTTAGAGATTATCTTCCCCGTTCTGTAGGTATAATGTTCTCATCATTCCCCACATCTGTGCACTTATCCTTCAGGCCATAACTAAATTTAAAACTTTTTCATGAGTGCTCTTTTTCATCCAAAGTAGAGTTAATCTATTTTCTATTCCTCTATTCACCATGTGTGTGTGTATATGTGTGTGTGTGTGTGTATCCAGTATACACTTCATTACAAGTTTCTTGTGCTGTATCTGTTTCTTTCTCTTCCATGACAATATGTTTGCAGAACTGGGCCCATGGTATAACACTTACAGCAGACTTTCTTACATTAAGTCAGAATGTATGTATAAATCTCACAGATAGTTTCCAATTATTTTGAATTAGAACAGTTGCCCTCTTCCCTGTTTAACTCATTGGGAGGCTTTGCTAAGAAGTAATGGCAAAACTTATTAGAATCAATTAGAGACCTGTGATCAAATCCTGACTGCAATTATTCACAAGCTAAGTGACACTGAGAAATTAAATTAACCTCTCTACGCTCAGTTTAGTCATCTGAAAATGGGCAGAATGTTTATCTGTGAAGATTATTACATGAACTAAAGGCAAGGCAAGTAAAACAAACAGTATGTGTTTGATGAATGTGGTTATTTTACCACTTTTTAACTCCCTGATTTCTTGCCTCTGTTGTAAGAGACTCTCCAGAGTTGAGGGCTGCTTATTTGCATCCACTTCAGGCCTGTGCTCTAGAGAGATGCACGGCATTGACTTGCCCTCATTCCCTATAAGTGCATCAGACTATCCTCTGTAGTACTGATCGCCAAAAGAAGCCTACACATTTCCCATGATTATTGAAAGACAATGTTATGCTTTCAGGCTACGAATTTAATCCCAGCAGGCAAAACAAGGACATGTAGCAAAGATAAGACCCTGTAACTGTGTGAGCATTTAATTCTGCCACCATGAGGAGCTATGTATGCAATTCCTTAGTTTCACCCATAGGTGCCAGGTGTCTTCAGATACTGCCATTCCCTTACGTGACTTTTTAAAATTTTATTTCCTGATAGCTGTCATTTTGCCAACGCCTTGTGGGCTAAGGACTAGCTGAGGGGTGAGTGATTACAAAGTAAGATTTATAATGTTTCTTTACATCATGTAAAGGTCAGCAACTATATTCTCTTATACACCAATAAATTTCAATCATGTACATAGAAATAAACAAGTGAGTCAACCCTCTTGGGGATGGTGTGGCTGCTGAGAAAAGCACTACAAAACAATAGTCTATGTATGTGCATGTGTGTGCTCGTGTGCATATACTTTTCTTTTTTATAAACAGAATGAAGGCATGTCATAGTACTATACTTCATAGTAATGAATTCGCATTGCCAGCCCAGGAACTCTGCATATGAATGAATGAAGCAAACTATCTCTGCTTGGCCCTGAATCTTCCACAGTCAAAGAGATAAAGCACTTTTTATTACTTAAAAATAATTTATTTTTATATTTTATCTTTATAAGGCTGTATGACTGTGTAGAACCCTAAATTATCATATCATCTTCATTGGTTCTTTTTTTTTTTTAAACCTAGTAACCCATTTTTACTAGTTCACCTAGGGAATAGACCTCTGTGGGATGATTTATTTGACAATCGTATGTACCTGGTATATACATCAGCAAGTGTCATTCTTGTGAACTGGCTATAATTCTCTGATTCATCTAGCCCTGGATGTCCTATAGTCTAGTAAGCTGGCCATTTATACCCTTAATATCTAACCAAATCATTATTCCCTCTCCCCCAATTTCTCTCTCAATTTCTCTCTCTCTCTAGCTCTCTCTCTCTTTCTCTCTTTCATATACTACACTCACACAAATACATACCAACACAGGCCCAGTCATTCATCTCTTCACACTGAGACTATACCATTTCTATCATTACGTAAAATAAAGAAAATTATCATGGAAAATAAGTAAGAAATTTAACATGTCAGGCATGTCCAGACATTTCCTTAAACTCCACTGTCTTATGCTTAGGAACAAATAATTATCTGTGTGATGCATTTTGACCTAGAGTGTTGTATTTATTTCTTTTAAGGAACTTAATATGTAAAGCTTCTGTTTATTTAAGCAGGAGTGGATCCTGTGAATACATCTTTTCACTATCTTGATGCTTGATGATGGCCATCACAAAACAGAGTTTATTTAAAAACAACAATATTAGAGGTGCCTCTATAAACATGTCTCGTTTGTCCAATACGTAATTAATACTTAGAAGACTGCATAGAAAACAATCTCCATCTCCCATTGTGCTCTCCCCTCTTAAACCTAAATGTCAAATGCACACCTTCCTCTAGGTAAGCACAGTACCCTCCCCTTTTAGACTGCTGATGCAGTTCATGGGATGTGACAGTCACACATGTCACATTAGGGTCAACAATCAGGTGAACCTTAAGAAAGTACCAAGACTTTTCTTTATTTCTAATCTTAGATATAAAATGACATCTCTATGTAACTTAGCTCATCTTTACACTGTCTCAACAAAATGATACGATTTTGTCACTTTCACATGCAGGTAAGATTTGCATGAAGGTTGTTGGGGAAAGCATTGCAGTTTTTCAGCTTAAACAACCACTCCTATCAGTGAAGTCTTGGTTAAACCAATTCCCAGTGAAACACAGATAAAGCAAATCTATTAGTACAATAAATGGAAAATTTGATGTTGTATTACGTGTACCTATGGGGAAAAAAAGGAAGGAGAAAACATCTGGGTGTGATCTGATAATTACTCATTAACCAGTGCAATTAATAAACTCTCCAAACAATTATCTTGACCCAAATTATTTGCTCAAGCTCATGATTATTAGGTTGATGGCAGATGACAGAGATCTCAGACATAATCTTGCCTTGCTTCTCCTCTGCCTGCCTGTAAGCTAGTCTTGCTTATACCCAGGGTGCTCTCACACTGCCTGTGTTTGGTTAGATGTGTTAGGTTCAGGGAATAGGGAGAGATAAAGAAGCGAACACAAAGTATGAAGGGTGAAGTGATAGTTCTCACTCTTCATCAGCCACAGATTAAATGAGAGCAGCATTTTTCATACTTGGTTCATGCTATTGTAACACAGTACCACAGACTGGGTGGCTTAAGCAACAAACATCTAATTCTCATAGTTCTGGAGGCTAGGAAGTTCAAGACCAAGTTGCCAGCAATTGGTGTCTAGTGAGTGCTGACTTTTTTTTTTTTTAAGATTTATTTTATTGATTTTTGACAGAGAGAAACAGAGACAGAGAGGGACAGAGAGAAGGGGGAGGGCCCAGAGCAGTCTCCATAGTTGACATTAGTGTTCCATATAGTTTCACTCCACAGGCGGGCACAGGGCTGCACAGGGCATGTGGGTCCGCATGGGCTGGGCCGGACTCGATCCTCGGTCCGCGGGGCTTCAAAGCGAGCGCTTAACCTGCTGAGCCATCCCAGCTTTCCCTGAGTGCTGACTTTTGGCTCACATGATGCTCACATGGTGCTCACATGGTGAAAAAGGTCTGGTCCCTTCAACTCCTTAGTAGGGTACTAATCCTATTATGGGGCTCCATATTCAGGACTTCTTCATCTAAACCTAATTACCTCCTAAAAGTCCTACATATGAATATCATCACATTGGAGAGTAAGGCATCAACATATGAATTTTAGGAGGACACGTTCAGTCCATAGCAGTATTCCTTCTTAAATGTCTTTGGTTATATTTGAGGTGTCAGATGTAGTGGTTTTAATGAGAAATAAAAACTAAAACATACAAAAAATTGAAAACAAAAAAATCTGCATGTCGGTAAAACTAAATTTGAGTCTTAGTGTTGAGAAAATGTATTCTGTCCTCTTGCTCAAGTTATAAAATGAGAGGGGTGGAATGGGAGAAGTTTGCATGGTGCTAAAATTTTATGGCTTAGAGCAGCATGTCCCATCTGCAGCCAGAACGGCTTTGAATGTGGCCCTACATAAATTCGTAAAACATGAGAGATTTTTTGCAGCCTTTTGTTAGCTCATTGTCTATTGTTAGTGTACTTTATATGTGGACCAAGACATCTTCCAATGTGCCCAGGGAATCCACAAGGTTGGACACTGATGGTTTAGAGATTGCATGTGTAAAGAATGAAATGAAGGTAAAGAATACCTTCATCTCAAGGTATCTAGAGGTATTTAATGAATGAAGTATGAAAGGAACCTCATCGTGGGGCAATTTCACTCACAACATTATCACAGTATGCTGAAAACACCATTCTCAGGACAGAAATATTGACTAAAAAATGTCCCGGAATTTAAAGACAGAACCATGACTGCAATCATTGAAGGACATAAGTGTGTTCCTGCTCTTCAGGTGCAAAAACAATAATAAATAAATAAATAAATGCACTGATTTCCAAAAGAAAAAGTTTTTATATCAATCTTTAAAAAATTAGTTAAAAAAAATATCTCTCTTTGCTAAACACAGAGAGAAAACAGTGTGATGGTATCTTAAGGCAGATGCCAATAGGACCTGAATTCTTTGTGGGAAACCTCTATCCTCGCATTTTTCCTTTGCCTTGTGCGTCAGGGGACTTCAAACCTGTCACCTACCTTCCATGGAACCTCTCTAATTTCATTGTATCTTTCTTTAAGTAGTCCACATGTGACATCACCAGCACTTTGCATAAACATTTATTTTTTTTGTCCCATATTCTTAGCTATTCTAAAAAATTTTATTGGTCTCTTAGTCACAGAAGTATAATCCACAAGCATCATCCAGAAACCATTCACAAAGATGCCCAGTATTATTTTCTTTATTAAAAAAAATGATCAGTTTCAGTTATAAAATGGATTTTGATCTCTAGGATTAATAGTCATTAATTAGATAATACAGTGATTCTCAAGCTAAGAATTGGAATCCATTCGTTAGTCATGTCATAGTTAAAAAAATAAAATTTGAAAAGAGAGAGAAGGAAAAAGAAAATAATGGATAAAAAGAATAGAAAGTATCTCTCCACATGGTAAAATATTGTTAATGAGCCATTTGTCTTACTTACATATACTTGAATGCACACAAATATATCATTGTGCATATTTATAGGATTGCGATGTAAAATGTATTTCCTTCTCTAGGTTATGTTTAAAAAAGTTTTGAACACTATTATGAAAGGTGAGAGATGATACTAAAGGAAGATAAAAATATTAACATTAGAAGTAAACAGGATAGCTCTTTAGATGTCAGACACGTGCAGCTAGAACAACAATTGGCAAGGTGATAACTATATCCAGCATTAAACAATAACAGTAAGTCATCACAGTGGGAGTGTCATGAGGCTGGGCCACACCAGTGTCTGTCCCTCTTCTACCGAACACAGGCCCTGTGCAGCCAGTGGGGTGAAACTGATGATGGGCCCCTAAGGATGGAAGCATGAATGCATTCAATTGCACACTTGTAAAACCAAACACAGAAGAGGCCCAGCCCAGAGCTGTTATCTACCAGCAGAAATGACAGTTCAGTGTTTTCTCTGTTTTTTCCCCCTTAATATATCTCCCACTTTTTAAAGAAGAAATAACTGAATAAAGTGAAAGCATTATTCACTGTAATGATAATGATTTGTAGACTGATGTGTTTGTCTAACTTCTGGGAATGGACCGGCCATGCAGGATGGGAAGTGCACTGAGAATCTCCTATGAAGCAGGTAGCAATAGCAGCAAAGAAGGCTGCTTCTTAGAATAGCTTCTGCTGGCTCATTTTGTCAATAATGATTGACAGGTTGTTTCAGCTACAATGATGAGAACATCTTCCCCTTACCATCTCTGCAAAGGCAACTGAGACTTTCAGGCTTTCATATATTTTAAATTACTTGTCCTAAAGGGATTTTGATTTTATTGGAGATGTGAGGGAGAGAGAGAAGTTCTTGAAAGATAGTCCCTGAGAGAATAAAGTTGAACCTTTAACTCTCTCTGAACTCAAGAGATAGATCCTGTTTGAACTTTGGAGAGAGAATCTCAGAGGCAGAAAGGAAAACTGTTGCTGCTTTGCCTTGGGACCTTATACAAATAATTTAATCCCAATTAACTTTTTCTGTAAAACTGGTAGAACAGGAGGTCTGATCAAATAATTTCAATTTAATACACATTAACCTAAAGTTACCTACATTAAGGGCACTGAGCAAAGTATTAGGGAAATCAAGAAGAATAACTCATCATCTTGTGAACTCAACATGAAACACTGAACCTTCATTTAAGGCATTATAGGGTATGTTGCATGTGTTTTAGAGAATGGGAGGACTGAGACATTTTGAACTAGACTGTGAGGTTTTATACAAACCCAGCGGTCATCTTTGGCCCCTCATAGGGGTCTACCACATATTGATGATGCCTAGCTCTCATTGCTGCTTTCCATTTTTCCACCAAACCCATCCAGGCCATCAACATCTCTCATATGGATTGCAGCTTCCAACTGTTCTTCCTTTTAATCATTTGAGCACACTGTATTTGGCTCCAGGGAATTCACATGAGTTTTTCTTTTTCTTTTTCTGACTTACTTTGACTAACTTCCATTGATCCCTTAGGTCTCAGCTTCAATAACCTTTCCCAGGGGAGACATTTTATGACCCAAGAGCTAATTACATCATATGAGCTATGTGTTCTTATAGCACTGTGTATCCCAAAGCTCCATTACAATGTTCAATATATTTGAAATATCATTTCTGGTTTAATGTCTCTTTCCTGCTACATTGCAAATCACATTCACTATTAAATTTGCACAGGGCTTGGCACATCTTAAGATCTACCCATATTTGTGTTTGAAGCAGTTTTAGCAAGAGGAGGTGGGGAGAGAGTAGACGATTAGGGTATTTTGACCAGAGGGGAGATCATGCAGCATATAACTCAGATATGAGATATGCTAGCACACTTAGAGAGGACACTGAGGTTGGGTCACCTGAGTCCTGTTCCAAATCCACAGCTTATCAGGTATTCATGTTTGTGCAAGTTAAATTCAAGTTGACAATAGAATAAAAACTGTCCTTCCAATGACTCCCCATAAACATGATTGCTCTTTCCTATGAAGAAGAAAGCAACACACAAGAAAGAGACTTATCACACATGATTTCTTTACCTCTCTCTAAAATCATGAAGTAGAACTTCATTCAGTAATGCCATTTTATAATTTCTTTCTTGTAAACAGTTTCCTGATTTTCTTCATTGTGTTTTACAGTTTCCCCTCATGAGGAAGTGTTGGTCCATTAGAGAAAGTGCTGAGCTGATATAGGAAATGTCTTCTATCTTTTCTACTTAGATTTCCTCACCACTTCATTCTTAAAAACGAAAGAGCCAGTTGTCTTTATTGATTCTGGACATGGGATCATGGAACAATATCCCAGCACTCACGTTCTGACATATTTTAGGTTCTACAGGAGAGTTTTTCCATTTTCAGGGTTGTGTAGTTCAGGGGGCGGGGGTCTTCTGAGACATTCCCCCTCCTACCTCTTAATAGTTCAGTAAGCATAGAAATTCTTTGAGAGGTACATTTTCAGAGACAGTGGTATCGTGCCAGGATTCCTCAAAGCAGAATCTGGTATCTGCATTCTTTGGATTAGCTCAGA
>PVKE010033464.1:0-17918 GCA_004027555.1 Craseonycteris thonglongyai
AGAGTGAAAGTAAGTGTATTATTGGGATGTAAACTATAAATAATTTTAAAATTGTTTCTGTTTATTGAAGAAAAATGAAATATAGTCCAACGATGTTGTTTTCTTAAAGGTCAGACTGAATGAAGCAGAAAAAAAATACAAGGATATTCAAGACAAACTGGAAAAGATTAGTGAAGAGACAAATGCACGAGCTCCAGAATGTATGGCATTGAAAGCAGATTTCATTGCCAAGAAAAGAGCCTATAATGAAGCTGAGGTGAGAAATTTTCCAACCTGGAATATTAAAAACTGCATATCAAATGTAAATACTGTTCATTTATTTTTAGTAGAGGTTTTGTAATTGAGTAGAAATCTATGTTGCTTTTAGATTTTAAACAATATAATAATTTCATATAGCCATTTATGTACTTGATTTTAAAAATGTATTTCTGCATGGATTCAGGCTCTGGTTTGAAATTGGGCATAGTGGACTTGAATGGGTATTTATTTGCTGCTTCATTTTGCTAAAGTGTGTCTCTTTGTTTAGGTTTTATATAACCGTTCCCTAAATGAGTATAGAGCACTTAAGAAAGATGATGAGCAGCTTTGCAAAAGAATTGAAGAACTGAAAAAAAGGTAAGTTAGTTACTTTGCAATTTTTATGGTTACCTCATTTTGTAATAAAGTAATCTAGGTTATATGGAGTAAGATATTTTCTGTATTATTGCTAAAGAAACTTTTATCACAAGTGCTTTATGTTTTTAAATGTTGGGTTTTTTGTTTAACATTTTCCACTTTGGATTATTTACTGTTAGTGCCGATCAATCTTTGGAACCTGAGCGGTTGGAAAGGCAAAAAAAAATATCCTGGTTAAAGGAAAAAGTAAAGGCGTTACAGGGTCAAGAAATTTCAGTCAATCAAGAGATTGAACAATTTCAACAAGCCATAGAAAAGGACAAAGAAGAATATACTAGAATTAAGTAAGTGTCAGCCTGCTTATAATGATTATTTTCAATTAGTTGAAAACATACAAGGGCGGTCTGAAAAGTATCCAGCCATGTAGTATGAAAAATAGAGGCATTTATGGTTGGAGTTTTTCCGGACATCCCCTGTACAGTTTTGCTCTTTATACTCAAGTTTTTATTTCTTTTGTTTATTTCTTTGTTTCTTCAATATAATGAGGGAATCTTTTAAGATCCCTTTTTTTTTTTTTCATTTTTCTAATTTTTGTAAGGGTTTATTTGAGCCACACTGATGACGTGTGTTGTGGAGCAAGGTCTCAAATGCTCTGAAAATCACTTTCTCAAGACGGTACTTTCATATATAGAGTTGAACCACTTGTGCGATTTCTAGTCCTTATTACTGCATTTTTTTCATGCTAAGTTATGAGGATTTCTGGCTTTTTCTCTAGTAACACGATTATTTTCAAATAAAGAAATCTGCTTTTAGTTTTTAGGGTATCTGGGTCATTCACTGGTATGCAGGTGTTAGGGGAAAGGCTGAATATATCTATGTAACTGTCACATATTTGTTCTGTTTTTCTACTTTTATTTTTTTTAGGAGAGAAGAATTAGATGTGAGGCATACACTGAACTACACTCAGAAACAACTAAAAGAACTGAAAGATAGTAAAACTGACCGACTGAAACGATTTGGCCCTCATGTTCCTGCTCTTCTTGAAGCAATAGATGAATCTTACAGACGTGGGCAGTTTACCTATAAACCTGTAGGCCCCTTAGGTACTTGTCATTGTTTAGTTAAGATTTAATAAATGTTAGAAATAAGTTTTGGTTTTGTTTTTTTCCAGGAGAGAGTCTATTGAATCTAGTTTTAAAACTTATTATCAAAGAGTTATATAGTTCTATGTGGATTATAATTGTATATATTTTAGTGATAAGAATCACCTTAAGCCAGGTTTTGTCCATCCCTTGGCTCATGGGCCCCATGTGGCCAAGGATGGCTTTTAATGTGGCCCAACACAAATTTGTAAACTTTCTTAAAACATGAGATTTATTTTGTGACTTTTTTTTTTTAGCTCATCAGCTATCATTAGTGTTAATGTATTTTATGTATTGCCTAAGACAATTCTTCCAACGTGGTTCAGGGAAGCCAAAAAGTTGGACAGCTGTGCTAAACTTTGTAACTTTCCTTTTGTGTCTTTGAAGCATGAAGTTGTCAAAAGAAAGAGAACTTAGGAAAGAGAAAAGTAATTATAGAGTTGAATAATCTGATTTTGACTTTTTTCTGAATGAATAAGTAAAGGAACCAATTAAAATGTAATGAATTGATCAGTAGGAAAATCCAGTGACATCAAGGTATAGTTGAAAGGACACTTACCACCTGAGTCTTATGTAACCTTTATAAAATTACTTGTCTTTTTCTATGTATTTAGAATGGACAACATTGTTTCTCTTCCAACTATAAAAATGAGGAGTTATTATCCCCATATATGCATGACATTAAAAAAACACTTGAGTTCTCCTAAAGAGTTACATCTAATTCTGTACATCATTAGGTGAAAATTAAGCTGCAAATATAAACATAGTATTAGTAAAGTACTGTATTACTATATAAGTACGGTATTGCATACTGTATTAAGTATTGTAGTAATGCCTCTTTATTTAAATGATATATACTTCTATACCAGTATCCATTTTAATGTATGAGGCATTTTTTTTCCCCCTCTCTAAATCCAAAGTTCCAATATTAACCAGTTTTGCAGAAAATAGTATGAATCTATAAACCATTTGGCTTGATTTTCAAAACACCATTCAAAGTCTGGAATAGTATGAATGTACATAGAAAAACCACAGTTGGTTTACATCAAAGTGGGAAAGTTCTTTCCACAGGGTTCGGTGGGTTAGTTCTGCGCATTGTAGTCAGTAAATATGTAGAGCTTTCCCGTTCAGTTAAAGTAAGATTATATATAGTATTTAAGCTTCTTTATATGAAAATATTTTAAAATCATTGTGAACTATATAGAAACGTAGTTACATTAATATTTCAAAATAAGTGTTTATTTGGGCCTTTTAAATAATTTTCTGTCACATTTTAGGAGCTTGCATTCATCTTCGGGACCCTGACCATGCGTTGGCTATCGAATCTTGCTTGAAAGGACTACTTCAAGCGTATTGCTGCCATGATCATGCTGATGAAAGAGTACTTCAGGCACTGATGAGAAAGTTTTATTTACCAGGGACTTCACGGCCGCAGATAATAGTATCTGAGTTTCGGAATGACATGTATGATGTAAGACACAGGTAAGGCATCAGTAATTAAGGACTGTTTCTAGTTTTGCTTAATCATGTGCAAGGTCAGAATGAATTAAAACATTTTTATGTTAGCCATATCTGCTGTACTGATTTTGTAAAATTTCTCCAAGCCACTTTAATTTCAGATAGATAAATAAAAGAGATGTGACATGCCCTTGAGGTCCATATGTGTTGTCTTTGTGGGAGATAGTACAGTGAAACAGACGTGGTGTGGCATAGAAATTATGCTGGTGAGAGAAATGATGCAGACCTAGCCACATTAATCTGCTTTACAGATTCCATAAAAAGCTGTGATTGTTTTCTTTGCTGACTTAACAAACCTCAAGGCACAATAACTACACTGGCCTCTTTGATAGCTACTGGCTGGATAGCCACTTTAAAAATATATACATATTTTCTAATTTATTCTTTGTCAGCTTTGATAAAATAGGAACATTAGATGCCCATGTGGTTCAGATGAGGGAGCAATTAAATGTTAGTACTGTATAGGTTAGAGAAGAAAAATGATTGGTCTTCTAACTGATGAGTTTGTTAATTCCCTACTAGGCAAATAGAATTGTATGTGCAAAATATATGAAGACAGGACATCATAAATTACTCTGCAAAAAGTAGCATTCACATTACAGATACTTAGAAATGGAGTAAAAGAGATATTTAGGACAAAAATGAGTAACATTTGTTCCTTGAATGTAAGAGAAGGAAGAATTGACGGTGAGTGCTGCTAGGTTTCTGGCTGGAGTGAGTACCTAACAGATGTACCATCTGTTGATTTAGGAAGTGGATTTGTCAAAAGTAGATAAATCATGTTTTGGAATTGTTGATTTTGAGCTTTTAGACTAGAAATAAGGATTTGGGAGTTAAGAGCAAAGTGTTTTCTTTGTCTGCATGACCTTATGTTAATTTCTAGCTTTGATCCCTGGTTTTAAAACCTGATAAAAGTAAAATTTCAGTTGTGCTACCAGATAACATTGCTAATGATAAAAATGACCACTGACAGGTTAGTTGCACCTGAACTGGGAGAATGTACAGTAGACATTCAAATTTAACGTGTAAAAGCCAGTCTCCTGATTTCCACCTTAAAAGCTGCTTTTTCTAGAGTTTTCTCCATTTTCATTTTTCAGTTTCTTAAGCCAAAACCCATCATCCTTGACTCCTCTCTGCCACTCCATAGCCTTTTGGTCATAATTTAAAAAGATATATCTAGACTCAACACTGTTGCAGTGACTGCTCCAGTTCAAGCTATGATGATGCGTCACTTGAGCATTGCAGTAGGCTGAGCTTCCTGCTGCTTGTTTCCTGCCACCCCCATTCTCAGTATTGAAGCTGGAGTGAAGTCAGATCATGCCATTCCTCTGCTCAGAGAATCTTATGCGTTCTCATCCTGTTCGAGCCTTCCTCTGACTTCGAGTACCTTATGATCTAGCCTCTTATCAGCTCTGTCTTTCTCCAGCACTCTCTGCACTGCTTAGTCGCCATAGCACTCTGGCCTCCTGGCTTCTTTAATACTCCCTTTCAGGGCCTTTGCAAGTGCTGTTTCTTTGATCCAAAATGCTCCTTTTCCGGATTCAGTGTGACTCTGCCATTTCCTCAGGTATCTGCCCAGAGAGAGAGAGAGAGAAAGAGATATGTGCCACATTTTTTTTGTTGTTTTTGTCTCCCTTCAATAGAATGTAAGGTCCATGGTGAGAAGGACATAGTCTGTTTTGTGTATTGCTGTCTCATACTCTGAACAACACCTGGCACATAGGAGGTGCTCAGTAAATACCGTACATGTCAAATTAGTGACTGAATAGGCATAAAACACATACACAGATACTTTCTGTATTTTAGAATTCTAGAACTAAGGAAACACTAAGAATTTCACAACCATTTCCCCCTTATCCATCCTTTGTTCCTCTTCTATTCGTGATATGCCTGTTCTTCAGTGCTGTCAGTAGCTCAGATATTTTTTAGTTGAAATAATCTTTACTTCAGTTTTTCTTCAGAATGAAAATTTTTTAGCTTTTTAAAAATACAGTTAATTAACATTTATGTTTATGTATGATAGCATATAAGATTTAAGGAAACCATAATTATTGTTATAGTCAATAGGGCATAATACTTAAGAATCTGGATTCTATAAATGTTGAACCACTATGTCATACACCTGAAATTAATATTGCATGTCAACTCTTAATTTAAAAAAAAAATTGGGGTGCCAGGATAAATCAGCGGTTGAGCAGTTGCCTCACAATCATAAGATCCAGGGTTCGATTCTTGGCCCTAGCCTGTGCAAACCCCCATATGCTGAACTGCAGTGCAACTGATAACCACCAGGCTGGCTCAATGGCAAAGGTTCTCAACTTCCCATGCGGGAGGCTCCCAGTTTGGTTCCCACCCTGTGCAGCCCCACATCTACCTGTGTAGAATGAAACCATGTCAGAACGAATGATGTACAGCTATGGAGACTGCTCTGGACCCTCCCTGCTTCTCTCTCTCTCTTCTCTCTCTTCTCTCTCTTCTCTCTCTCTTCTCAAAAAACAGTAAAATAAATCTTAAAAAAATCTGATTTTAGAGGTGAGCTGCCTAGTTTAAATCCTAGCCCAACCATTTAACTAGCTCTGTAACATTGGGAAGTTTATTAAACTGAAGCTTCCTCATGTAAAAAATAAATAAATAAATAAATAAATAAATAAATAAATAAATAAATGGAGAGAATAATATTATCTATCTTATATGGTTGCTATAAGGAGTATGAGCTAATGTTTGTAATATTGTTATAACAGTGCCTAGCACATATATAAATTTTTGATAAATAAATAACGTAAACCTAATCGGATGTTTTAAAATATCTCATATTTTTCATTGCCATATTATTATCTATCACCTACTCACCCATTAATATATATTCATATTTTATATATAATTAAAGTTTGTTAAGTTAATCCTTATATATTTTTGTCTCCTAGAGCTGCTTATCATCCCGAGTTCCCAACAGTTCTTACAGCTTTGGAAATAGATAACGCAGTTGTTGCAAATAGCCTGATTGACATGAGAGGCATAGAGACAGTGCTGCTAATCAAAGTAAGACCGGAAACCTGCTAAGTTTTATGTCGTTTAAAAACTTTCAAAACTGAAGTTGGTTATATGAATTCTTATTACTATATCATAGAGTTGTTGATGTTTCATCATTGTACTTTTACCTTGTAGGAAGACGTATAGAATAAAATAGAGTTGGTGGTTTGAATGTTTTCTACCCTAGGAACTTTATAACTTTCAGCTATTCTCAAAGTAATTTCACAAATATTCTTTCGGTGCTTGAGGCTATAAAGTTTTTTTGTTAATTCTTTCTTTATTGACTGCCAATTCCATTTTTATTTACCTTTACAGATACGTATATTATCATTCTAGTTTGTAAAGAAGTAGTACTTGACTTGTATTTTATGAATTTATTTTCTTAAAACTTTTGAGTGCTGTAATATCAGTACTTACTCTTTATCTGTATATACTTGTTGGGTTAGATTACCATATTATGTTTCATATATTGGCATATTTGCTGAGAGGAAACAAAGAAATTCAAAGCAAATCGATAATCAAGACAAACATAATGGAGTCTGTTATTCTCATTAATAGAAACTGAGAAGAAATGGTATAGGTAATCCAAATGTATATAGTATATATTACAATTTCATATTGTACTTATTTGTGGGCTGGGCTCTCATGTTTTAGAAGGATACTTGAAAGAAAATAATGAAGTTCTGTTGTAAAAGTCTGTGCCCAGAGAGGTTGACTAGACCTCCATTAAGCATAATCCCCCTTTTACTTCTTTCAGGGCTTAAAGATTTTGAGGCTTTCCCAGCATTGTAAAAGTCATTGAAAATAAGATTTGTAAACTGGTTTAAAGTAAATATGCTCATGTGAAAAATTTCTTTAAATGATTTTTAATGTTAAATGGATAGCAATACTAGAATTTAAAAATAAAATATATCAGTTTGTCATAAAACATTTACTATGTTATTTTGAAGACTCAATAGAATTCTTTGAATCTTGAAAGTTTTTGAAATTTAACTTTATGGAATTATTTTATTTGAATGTTTAAATAAAAATACTTGACTCTTAAAATAATGATATACCTGTCATTTTGAAATTGTTTGCATCAGAAATACTTTGGCATAACTTAAAAAATGTATTTTTTCTGTTTTTCTTTTAGAATAATTCTGTAGCTCGTGCAGTAATGCAGTCCCAAAAGCCACCCAAGAACTGTAGAGAAGCTTTTACTGCCGATGGTGATCAAGTGTTTGCAGGACGTTATTATTCATCTGAATATACAAGACCTAAATTCCTAAGCAGAGATCTAGATTCTGAAATCAGGTTGGTATCCAATTAGCTTTGCTATATTATTTCTACTATTTCCTTTGGGGTTCATTTCCTTTCAGATTAGTCTATTAGTAGTTATTTCATCGAAGAATTATGAGTAATCTGTTTGGTTTTAAAAGATCATTTAGCTGAACGTGGAATTCTAGGTTGACAACAGTATTCTGGGCTAAGAACACTAGGTGTGTTCCCTTGACCAGCTGATCTGCACATTATTGTCTGATGGAGATAAGGAGCTTAACTCATAATAAAATAATCTACATCACCCTTGCTGATACCCACGATAAATGTGTGGATTGTATAGTTCTGCTTTTCCTCACTGAATACAAGTATACTGGTTACATTCTGGCTGAAGTTTCGTATTCCATCTCTCACTAGTATTTTGAATTGTACTGTTCAATAGGCACATTTAGAACACATGCCTAAGAAATCAGCTGCTAGAGGAGAGAGATGGAAAAGTTAAAGGAAAAACAAGTGTACTTAGTGAGATTCAAAGCATATAAGAAAATTTTTCTTATGAAAAAAAAACCCAAAAAACATTTTCTAACCAAACTAATTCAGTTGATGAATTGATAGGTTGGAACTGAATTAATGACAGAAGACCTTAACTAAAAGAACTTAGACTTAAGTAAAAGAAATATCTAAGAAAATCGAGTAAAAGTGAAAATATTCTAAATGACATATATGCAGGGGAAATGAGCATTTGGTTGAAATAGATCTCTTGTTTTCATATATTAGTCATTTTATGAGAGTAGTGTAATGAGAAGTAACCATGTTGGATATTGGCGTGTGGCATTCCTTACACATTTTAAAGATTTATTTATTTATTTATTTATTTTGACAGAGAGAGAGAGAACGAGAGACAGAGACAGAGAGAGAACTGAACTGGGGGCACTCCCCAGTTCAGCATATGGGTCCACACGGGGATTCGATCCTTGGTCCCTGGGGCTGCAAAGTGAGCGCTTAACCCACTGAGCCATCCCGGCTTCCCCTCCTTACACATTTTAAATTAACATTGAATCTTTCTGATAGGAGAGATGAAAGTTCATAAATGTGCAGATGTACTTGTATAAAAGTGACCAGTAAATTGATAAATGTTTATCCCCTAGTGTCATGAACATTTAAATCAGCCCTTCTTGTTATGTAATATTCAAGCTAATGTGAGTGTAAATGTATGAACAGTATTATGGGAGTATTGCTCTGTAATTCACCACTCGTACTTTCAATAAAAAATGCCTCCTGCATTTGTACCCCAGTCTTAAAAAAAAAGTATGGCACTTTTGGAAAAGATTGTTTAAGTGAATCTCAGCAGCAAATCAGGATCCCCAATTTTAGCATTTTAAAACTAAGGTTTCAAAACTTATGTTTGCCATTGATACTTGGTTTCATTTTTAGCTATTAATGTGTAGTGGACAAAGGTTTTGGCTTAAGAACCAGGTAAACATTGGTTTTTAAAAATTGTTCCCCACTTTGATAAACTTTACCTATTGAAAATATACCAAGTTCTGATGATGGCATTTAAATGACTTGTGTATTTTTTTTTTTAAGAATTATTTTCAGGGAGGTGGGAGTGGGCACTAGATATAAGGTGATGGAAGGGGAACTGATACTGAGTGATGGGCACATAATACGATGCATGAATGATGTGATGTGGACTTGTACATCTGTAAACTGTCTAATTATTACCAACCAATGTAACCTCATCAAATTTAACAATAAATTAAAAAAAAAAAAAAAAAGAAATAAATGTCTCAAGGACCAAACTGGAGTTGAATTTATAAAAAAAAAAAAAGAATTATTTTCATTGTTTTATGACAGAGAGAGACAGAGAGAAAGGGGAGGGGCCAGAGCAGTCTCCATAGTTGATAGCATTACCTAGTTTTCCATATAGTTTCACTGGGGCACACCTCAGTTCAGCATATGGGTCCGCCTGTGCGGGAGCCGGAATTCTATACTCGGTCTCCGGGGCTACAAAGCGAGGGCTTAACCCACTGAGCCATCCCAGCTTACCCCTCTGTATTTTATTTTGAGCTGAACCACTGTGTTAGTTGTCTGATATTTGGAAATTAAAACACTTATTCATGTTTTTTAGATACAGAAAAGTATAAATTGGAAAACAAATGGGGTACATAATCCCATTTCTTCATAGTTCTTACTGATTTTTTTTTTTTTGCAGCTTTAATATATTTTTTTTTATTTATTTTTATTTTTGACAGAGAGAGAGAGATACAGAGACAGAGAGAACTGAGCTGGGCGAGCTCCCAGCTCAGCACATGGTTCCGCATGGGCCGGAACCGGGATTCGATCCCTGGTCCTCAGCGCTGCAAAGTGAGCGCTCAACCCACTGAGCCATCCCGGCTTCCCCTGATTTATTTTTAAAGTAATTAAAAGTAATATGTACATATGGAGAGAAAATTCAAACAGTATAGAAAAGTCTACTCTTATTCCTCTTTCAAAAGTAATGGAATGGTGTAAGAGTTTCTTATATATACTTTCAGAACAGCTTACATACTTGTATCATGTACATAAGGTCTTTCACATTGAGTTATAATTTATATACCTTGAAATTAAAGCTATAATTCACATACCATAAAATTAACTGTTTGAAAGAGTACAATTTAGAGATTTTTACTCTATACACAGGTTGTGCAACTATCATCATTTTCTAATTCCTGAACATTTTTATTACACCAGAAGAAAAACCATATCCATAGTTATTCCCCATTTCCCCCTGCCCTCAGCCGCTAGGTTAGTCTGTTTCAGATAAATGGAATTATATGCAACCTTTGCATCCGACTTCTTCCACTTGCTGTAATGTTTTCAAGGTTCATGCATACCGTGCTCTGTATAACTATGCATATGGTTTCTATATCTTGCTTTTTTTTTCCCTCTCAGTATATGTCATGTAAACCTTTCCATGTCAGCACATTTAGAACTAACCCTCGATATGGCTGTACTATAACCCAGGTCCCTATTGATGGACATAAGGGTTGTCATTTTATCCTGTGTGCTGCAGTGAGAACATACATGTGTTATCTTGGCAGACTTTTGAAAGTGTATGCATAGCTTAAATTGTTAATGGTGAAAATGCTTAGTCAAAGGATATATGAAATTTAAAACTATTTAATAACTGTTGCCAAATGACTATTATTGATCAATAGATTTACAATTTATGGTGTAGTTTTAACTACTTAATCAAACAATTACAAATATTTTAATACTTAGAATATTAAAGAGCTTTAATATTTATTAAAATAGATTTAATTTTTAAATTTTATGTAAGTTGAGTATTTAATAGTGATTGCTTAATGACTCGAGAAAGATTCCCCAGTTTCCCCTCATGCTTGAGTAATTGAAGAATGCCTCTCTGTACCCTCAACTCAGAATCAACGGATTCCTATTGATGAAAAACAGCTCTGGAATTTTAAGTGAAGAAATTATAATTTATTTTTCATAATGAACAGACTTGTTTCTTGACAAAGGATTTTAAGTCTTAACTATAGATACTGACTTGGTTTTATTATCCCAGTGCGGTTTTCTATTATGAAAGTTTACCTGTGGGGCAAAAGAAATGTGTGAGTACGCTCTCGGAATCATTACTATTGTGTAATAGTTACTACTTTATACAGGATCGCAAAAAAATTACCTGTGAAGTTTTGCGTTGTCAAAATATTGTAACATTTCAATGTGATTTTTTGGAGTATGTTTTTCACATTTTATTCTTTTATGTTCTTTAAAACAAATATTGAATGAGTACCCAGTGTGCCAGGCCCTGATTTAGGCACAATATGTAACAGGTTACAAAGAACAAAAAGTTTCTCTCTCCTAGAGCTTTTATATTAAGAAGGAGGAGATAGACTAGAAATTAATACTAACTAGGCCAAGATCAAGTGCCATGGAGACAAATACAGCAGAGTACGGACTAGAGAGTGAGGAGTGTACAGTTTGAATTGGCTGCTCACTGACCAGAAAGTATATTCATTCCACACAAATGATTCATGCTTACTGAGCTCAGTTTTTATACATATTTCATTAGTTAGCACATGTTCTTTCTCCGTGTAAAAAGCAATTAAAAATTAAGGAGGAACACTATGTGAAAATATGTAACAGAATTTGTCCTACTCAGCAAAAAGGAACTTGTAAAATTTAGCAAATTTGCTTATGCAAATTACGTTTATTTAAATTTATTCTAAATATTCAGAAAAAATGTTTAATACAATATTATCTGTATTCATTTCCTTGGTTTTATTTTTAGTTTAGGCTTTAAGTTTTAAAGTTTACTTGATAAATTTTTTTGTTGTTTTTGCATCAGGCCCCATTCTTTTTTTATGTATGTATGTATGTATTTAAAGATTTATTTTATTGTTTGAGAGAAGCTGTGTATGTGAGCGAGAGAGAAGGGGAGTGGGCCCAGAGTAGTCTCCATAGTTGTACATCATTAATTGTGACATAGTTTACCACACAAGTGAATGTGGGGCTGCATGGGGTGGGAACTGAACTGGTCGCCTCCCACATGGGAGGCAAGAACCCTCATCACCATCCTGGTGGTTATCAGCTGCACTGTCGTTCAACATGTGGGTCTGCATGGGCCTCAGACCAAGGCAAGTGCTCAGTTTGCTGAGCTATCCCGGCATTTCCAGCATCTGGCCTCATTTTTAAATTTTTGCATCTGGCTCCCCCTTTATTTTTTACTAGAAATACCAGTTATTCTTTGTTTCTCATTTTTATAATTCGTTTATTATTTGTCCAACTAATGTGTATTGATTGATTTTTTTTTTTTTTTAATTTTGAGAATTTCAGCTTGATAGGACAGTTGTAATATTTCATCCAATTCAAGGTGCTATATTTTATATACCCATAAAAATGAAAAAATGCTGCTAGTTGAACCATGGACTGGAAGGCGATTTTAGAGATGTTACAATGTGGGAAAATGTGCATCTTATTGAAATGTGTCATATTAACTGCAAAGGTGGGGTTCTCTTCTGTCAGCACATCACTTTGGAGACTGGTGCTTGGGTCAGTAAGACAGGAAAAGATGACTTCCGAAGACAGTAACTGCTGGCATGAAGACTCTTTATTGCTTTGCTGTCTGCTTACTTTATCCTCTATCCCTTTTCATTGTCCTCCTCCTCCTTTACTTTTCATGTATTCATAGCATTGACTCGCCATCAGTAAATGTTGAGCTGTTGATTTTATTTCTTCATCCTTCTATGCCTTGTACATTTCTTTCCATCCTTTCCTTTGTTGGTCCAGCTATTGAAAACTTGCAAGAATACAATTCAGTTGTTTCTCATAGACTCACTCATATTCTGTGGCACTAGTGGATATATACTGTTCTGTTAACATTTTAATGTTATGGTTTATTATCTGATCTTTTGCCTTTTTTTTTTTTTGATCCCTTAATGTCTTAATTCTGTTTCTACTACTGCTTATCTCTGTGCACAGCACCTGCCACACAGAAATCATATAAATACTTATTAATGAAATAAGTAAAATTTGACTCCAGTTTAAATGTTTTTTGAAATCTATATTTTCATGTTATTAATAACTTGGTAGGAATATTAACTGAATGGGGTTTTGCAAATAAGCTATTAGAAGAAACTTTTTTTGTGAATTCTAAAGTATTTGTAATATTAAGAAATAGGTTTAACATATTTTTTTATCCTCTCTTTTCTATCAAGCGACTTGGAGAATGAGGTTGAAAATAAGAAGGCCCAGATCTTAAATCTTCAGCAACATTTGTCTGCCCTTGAAAGGGATATTAAACGCAATGAGGAATTTCTTAGAAGGTGCCAGCTACATTATAAAGAGCTAAAGGTACGAAAAATATACATCATTTTTTTTCAACTTATCACTACCATTCCTACCATTCATTTAGTTAAAGGAATGGTTCTCAAACTTTTTGGTCTCAAGCCCTTTTATAGTCTTAAAAAGGCTTTCACGAATATGGGTCTTATCTATCAGTACTTACCAAATTTAAGAGTATTTATTAGTTCATTTAAAAATAATAACCTTATTTGTTAACTAACAGTTTTATGAAAACTGTTTTCCAGAACTATTTAGTGAGATTGACATTTTTATATTTTTGTAAATCTCTAATATCTGGCTTAATAAAACTCAACTGAATTAGGATATCAGTTTTTACAATCCCTCTGTTGTAGTATTACCCATTGTAGAGTTATAAACCTCCTGTACACTCGTGAGAAAATGGTAGTAAAAATGGTTAATAATGTCTTAGTATTTTTATGAGAATAGTTTTGACCTCATGAATCCTGGAAAGAGTTTCAGAGGCACCCAGAAAGTATTGGCATTGTACTTTGAAAACCACTAGATTTTAACCTTTCTATAACTAGTCTGGATGTTTCAGAAAAATGTTTTCTCTGTCATTTCAACATTGTCATCATTTTAAGTGTTACGATGGAGTGCTTACATCTTTTTTGTTTGGGAATGGATTAGCAGTAGGGGTGATTATGGCAGACTTTATACATAACTTTCTTTGTGTCATTTAATACTAGTATGTTTCTTTCATTAACTACAGAATCTCCTTTCTGTAGTTAATGAAAGTAGAGTAGATGTTTATGGATTAATACTTTCTTCCAAGGTGTTTATTTTTATTTTTTAATCTATTTTTATGTTACTAAAATTTAAATACTTTCAGATGAAAATAAGGAAAAGTATTTCCGAAATTCGGGAACTTGAAAATATAGAAGAACACCAGTCTGTAGATATTGCAACCTTGGTAAGATTCTTTTCCCCAATTTAAATTTAATGTTTTAAGCTACAAATATGTCATTTAGATTAATAACATATACTCTCAGCTTTTTTTTAAATCCTTTTAATTGAGGTTGTTTTTTATGATTGCTATGTCCATTTACAAATAAGGTAGAACCTACCTGGTGAATGGCCTTTATGTTCCTTAATGTTTTGTATAGATAACTTACATGCGTAATACTTGATTCTCTCTTCTACTACATGAAATAAAACTTCTGTCAACACTCAGTTGTGCTCTTAAACAGTGGCATTTTAAAACAAACTGCTGCCTAGTATAGTATTTTTTAGAGTTAATTATTATCAATATTAATGGATATCTTTCAGTCATTTGTAGCTGGTCTATTGCAGTGTTTCTTTTGTTTCCAATTAAATGGTTTTCATTTTAACTCACCACATATTTGTTACTCAATTCTTTTTTTCAGGCAATTGATTATGACTTTCAGCTTAGTTTCTCTGAGTTACAGTTAGTGGGTTAGACTGTAGAGCCTTGTTAAAATTAGTAAATATTACTGAGTGTGCTGTACCAGGCAGCATATTAAGCATCGGGGGTACAAGAGTGAACAAGAGAGGTCAAGTCCCTGCCCCAGTGGAGCTTTACTCTAATGAGAATTTGTCTTTTTTGATTAGCAATCTTGTTTTTCACTTTTTATTTATTTATTTATTTTTGATTTAATTTATTTTGTTGATAAGACTAAGTTTGTTAAAGATCTGGACTATGTTTGAATTATTTTTGTTTACTTAGCATCTAACATGCTCTCTGGCACAAGGTAGGCATTGATATATACTATATTTTAAAAGAAAAGTGAGTAGACAGAACAAAAGTTATTCCTTTTGATTATGAGCTCAAGCACAATATAGTTTAACTTGTGGCCTAAATGTCAGCCCTCCTTATTTTTGAACCTGTTTTCTTCTATTTCCTAATTTACCATTATGGGTATGAAAATATCCTAGTGTTCTTTGTACTATTTGTCTTTGATCTGATTTGCCTGTTGTTTCTCCTCTCTCAGAATTGTTTGTACTGTTTTTCTTTCTGATAACGTAACTATTTTAATGCACTCTATATGGTTTGTGAATGTAACCAGGAAGATGAAGCTCAAGAAAATAAAACCAAAATGAAAATGGTTGAGGAAAATATGGAACAACAAAAAGAAAATATGGAACATCTTAAAAGTGTGAAAATAGAAGCAGAAAACAAATATGAAGCAATTAAATTGAAAGTTAATCAGCTATCAGAGCTAGCAGACCCACTTAAGGTATATATTGTTGTTACTCTATTATATGTGTATCTTATGTTTTAGTTTTATATCCACAGTGTACTCAGTAGATATTGCCCTAATAGAATCTGTGGTTAAATGTAAATATAACCATATAAAAATAGGATATAAACCAAATTTTTATCTTTAGATCAATTATAATAAAATATTTATGCTCATACCTTTAGAGGAATAAATTGCCAAATTTCTGTTGCTCTCAGAGGATTACTGCTTTTGTTTCCTCTTTATTTTGTGATTTTTTTTTTTCCTTCTTCATTTAGAATTAAGGCCAGGGACATCTTGTCTGTCTGCAGTGTTTCTGTGTTTGCCTGTCCTATTGTCCCGCTTTTCCTTCAATAATCCAAGGATTAGTTTATATAAAAACCAACTTGAAATAAAGTGCTGCCCAATTCCTGTTGATTATAATATCCCAGTTATAGTCCAGCCTGAATTCAGTTTTTTCTTTTTTTAACACATGGTTTTTGAAACCAAATTTAGGGAAATAAAATCATTCAACTGTTAAAATGTGTAAATTTCCCCCAGTTGTTTATTAGCTTAGTTATCAATAGCTTATTGTCATTGCCATTTTTATGAGTAGCTCAGTTATTCTGAGAACTTCAAACTTTATAAGACACTGAGAAGAATGAATAGTATATTTTAAGAGGGGGGCATTATGTTGTTGATATCACTCTAATGTACCCCCTTTCTTGCAGGAAATTAATTACTGTGAATCAAAATGTATTTAGATATTTTTAAAATTTAACATAATTTGCATGCATAAAATTTTACTATAGTTGTGTTTATTGAAAATTTAAAAAGCATAAGAGAGTTCAAAGCATTTGAAGAAAGTTAGAGGAGGAGCCGCATAGAAGCAGCTTCCCCTGCTTTGCAGTGGGTTTCTCTATAGTTGCTGTTCATAGTGCTGAGATTCCTGCTTGCCCTTATAACCTAGGGAGGTTTAGTTGTCTTCTACTGGAAGTAAGAATTTAAAAAGTGTTAAAATAGATTGATAGCTGATTAAGAAGAATAAATAATGTAAATATTAAAATTGTGAGGAAGATAAAATTATTAAAGATAATGTTGAGAAAGACAAGTGAGAAAGTAGTTGCTACAGGAAGTAAGAATTAAGATAAGTCTAAGATAAAAAAATTAGTTTTAAAAAAAATAGAGTAAGAAAGAATAAAATAAATATTACAGACTAGACAAGGTAGAGTTCAGAACTCAGGAATTAGAGCAATCTTTCAAATGTAACAAGAATTTTTTTAATGAGTAAAGGCTTGAACAGGGTGACAACATCAAAATGATGAACTATGCTAAAAAAATAAAAAAAAAGAAAGATTAGCACCTAAAGTATTTATCCCAGACAGTTTAAAATGAAAAACAAGAAAGGATGAAGAGTAAGCTGTGTTCTGTTCTTTTAGGGGCCTCTAAGCTAAAGCAACTCCTGGAATTGGGAGTCCATAAATAAGTTCAAGAGCAGAAAATATGGGCAGAAAGCAGTAAGAATTCTTGATCTTAGCTCTTTGCCTTGGCTGCAAAAAACTGAAAGCTAGGAGGTGAGTCCTTGAGTAAACCTGCATGCAATCAGCTGGTAGTCAAAAGGGTTTCCTTCACAATGTTACATCACACTAGCTATCAGCAGTAGAACCAAGAGGATTTAGCTAACAATAATTCCTGAGAAACTGCAATCATTATATAATAGCAGCTTCTTGTTTTAATGTTTGCTGTTAGGACATTCATCTTGTGACAGGTGTGAGGAATAGAGTGTTTAAATGTGTCGTCATCGAAATCTTGGCATAGGGAATATTTTTCTCACTTTGAACAGTTTATTTTGATTTACTCTCTAAATGGAATGCATTAGTTGCAAATTAAATTTCTTGGATAGGGAATGTGACCCATAGTGAACCTACAAAGATAGAGGTTTACATTATTAGAGTAGGAGGGCCTCTCTGTTTCTGTTACAGATAATGAGAGTTTATTTGGATCAAGGGTAACTACTTTTTGAAAATGCCAAGATTTATTAAAGTTTTATAGTTTTTTAAAACCATATAATTAATGTGGGAGTTGAAACAAGTGACAGTAATTCATACATGTAGCAGCAATTTATTTAGTGACTCTCAGCAACCAAAATCAGTTACTTAGGCATCCAAGAGAATAACATTTTTCAGTGATTCTGTCGCTTCTAACATCTCAGCCTATTTTTCAAAGCTGTAACTTCTTTTTTGGGGGGACTGTAACTTCTTAAAGGCTAGAAAAACTACAGGCTTAGGGCTACATCAGAGTTTAATTT
>PVKE010033465.1:0-17916 GCA_004027555.1 Craseonycteris thonglongyai
GCTCCGTGCGCGCCCCACCACGCGCACCGCCAGAGCTCGCTCCGTGCGCGCCCCACCACGCGCACCGCCAGAGCTCGCTCCGTGCGCGCCCCACCACGCGCACCGCCAGAGCTCGCTCCGTGCGCGCCCCACCACGCGCACCGCCAGAGCTCGCTCCGTGCGCGCCCCACCACGCGCACCGCCAGAGCTCGCTCCGTGCACACGCCCCATCACGTGCACCGCCGGAGCCTGCTCCGTGCACACGCCCCACAGGGCGCACCACCTGGAGTCCGCTCCATGCACGCCCCACCACGCGCACCGCTGGTGCCCATTCCGTGCAAGCGCCTCACAGCACGGACCACCACTCCTAGAGCCCACTCTGCGCGCTCCACCGCACACACCGGTGGAGCCGGCTCCGTGCATGAGCCCCACCGCACTTATTCCCCACCCAGAGCCAGCTCTATGTGTCAAGCAGGCAGTCAGGGCTGACCTGCTTCTGAGTAAAAATGTGACTTTCTAGCCTGCCAGGGTCCCTTTATTGCTACCACGATTTGGGGGGGTGGGGGAGGAGGCATAGAAGAGGGCAGCCTGTAAATAGCAACTCTGAGTTCTCATGATCTATTCACCTCCAAGTCCTTTTACAGAGTTTACGAAACAGCCCGTAGGAGCCCACAACTCCAGCGCCTCCGGGGAGTGCAGGCAGGTACTAACACATAGCTGTTTACCATCCCCAGGCTTGGGAGCTGCCGGCAACTAGCAAACCTGGGACAGTGGTTACACCAGGACACCAATGGTCAGGTCGGCTAGCTGTCCCGCGCTAACTGGGAAGGAGACGCTTCATATTTTTAGTTACATGGGACTGAGACCAGCGGGTCGCTCTGTGTGAATCTGCTCACATGCGAGCAGCAGCATCACCTACAGAGATGCAAACACCCTGACCAGCCCACACAGACCTCTGGGCTGCCCCCCATTGGGGTTCCCCCAAGTCCCTGTGGTATTCATGCAGGCTGCGGTAGGTCTTACCATCTACATTGGTGACCCTGGGCAAGAGGGTGAGGTGCTGGCATAGAAATAGCTTCACGAGACCCCAAAAGCAGACATGCATGGGGCTGAGTTCAGGGCGGGCGCATGTTGGCAAGGCTGACCCCGCTGGGCCTCAGCGTCCTCGTCTGTGAAGTGGGTTCTAAGGGGGCAGTGAGGCCATGCTGATGGCCAGAGAGCGAGGCCGTGGAAATAACGTGGTTAGGGTCTGACGCGGTGGCGGCGGCGGCCACCTCTGACAGTGTCACACGGCCTGGCAGCCAACCGTCTGAAGGTGCTCCCCGCTGCTGAGCAGGAGGATGCACCTTCAGAGAGGGGGAGCAGGAGGATGTACCTTCAGAGAGGAGCAGGAGGATGCACCTTCAGAGAGGGAGCAGAAGGATGCACCTTCAGAGAGGAGCAGGAGGATGCACCTTCAGAGAAGGGCGTAGCAGGAGGAAGCAGCACCTTCAGAGAGGAGCAGGAGGATGCACCTTCAGAGAGGAGCAGGAGGGTGCAGCCCCTTCAGAGAGGGGGAGCAGGAGGGTGCAACACCTTCACAGAGGAGCAGGAGGGGCAGATGGCACTCAGGTATGACCGAGTACAGATGCGTCTACCTGCGCATCATGCCTCAGCCCTAGCGGTCAGCGATCCCTCAGGACCAGCCCGCTCTACCCTCACCCACATGCCAGCCAGGCTGCCGGCCCTGTGGGCACCCGATTCCTAGCACCGCTCTGAACGGAAGGAGAATGAAATCACCTGCTCTGTCCCCAAGGGCTGGAACAACAGGAGGGCTGTTCCGGGCACGGGCACAAAGCAGGCTCTGGTACCTGGGTCCTGACAATGAGTCACCAGAGAGAGCCCAGCAGAGGGACGGGGAGCCTTTTAACAATCTGCGGAGCGGGTTCTGGGGAGGCAAGGCCACATCTTCTTATTGTTTGTTTATTTTTGTTAAGTCAAAGCCTACACTGATAGCACCTATCAGTTCAGGGGTCCCTTCCCGTCTTGGCGCTGGCTGCGTCTGCAAAGCCTACTGGGAGAGTGGCCTTGAGCACAGGGAGGAACTGGACCTCGATTTCCTCATCTGCAGAAGGGGGAGCATAGCTACGTGACTGCCGAGCCAGCAGCCATGGGTTTTGCAAGAACAAGAGATCAGTAAATGTTTGTCCCCCGGGCCTCACTGTCAGTCAGAGACTAAGCCAGGTGCCGCGGGAGCACAGATGGGGCAATCCCTGGTCTCAGAGATGTCACGGTGTCGCAAGAGCCCCGGATATGTTTGGGGGTGGCAAGACCTAGACGGCAGAGTGGGCGGGGCCCAAACGCTGGCTGGGGGAGGCTGGACAGTTTGTTTAAACTACAGCCCTTGCGGACCCATGTGCTGAACTGGGGAGCTCCCCCAGTCCAGTTCTCTCTGTCTCTCTCTTTCTCTCTTTTTGTCAAAAACAATAAATAAATAAATAAATAAATAATAGACTTATAAACTGAAGACATGACTTCACAGTCCAGCAGAATTCAGGGGACAGGACTAGATAGTTCCTCACAACCCCTCAACCTCAGAGTCCTCAAATCTAAGCCCTCTGGCTTCTCCAAGGAGCAGGGTCACCAGGTAGGTACTCATGCCATAAACTGACCACCTCTATGTCTCACCCATCCAACAGGACAGCCCTGGGGACCGGTGAGAACAATTGCTAGAAGGCTCTGAAAATGTCATTGCCCTTTGCCAAGAGCGCAACAATGACATTACCACACAAGAAAGTCTGAGCGCTTGAGTCCATGAACCGCCACTCCTCCTGAAGAAAGCGGAGAAAAAGAAGCCCGCAGCCCACACTTCCCCACCAATCCGTTCCCCAAACCTCTCAACTACTTTGGCAGGACTCATGGCACCAGAATCCCAACTCTCGGGGAAGGCACACCTTCTCGTGGAAGGCGTGCAGAGCACGGGCGAGGAGCCATTTCTTCACAACTGCACACACCACACCAGGTCTCACGGCCTGGGCGTTCCACACCTCCTCACACGTCGGGCACGCGCTTGGCACGGCGGCATGCGCTGCTGGGAGAGCGCTCGCCACAGACCCAGCTCAGGGAGGCAGAAAGCCCATGGAAACCAGAAGAGATCGGCACATCCCACATGACGAGCCAAGCCTGGTCCACGGACCCATGGGATGCGGTCCTGAATCATGCTTCCCGGTGACCTGCACGCTACCAAACTCTTTAATAGCCAGTATCTCACTCACTGCTTACCAAAGAATAGCCCAGAGAACCCAAGGGGAGGGTGCAGAACCCAGTATTAAAACTAAGGAAAGTAATAAGCTTTTAAAATGTAAAAAACAAAAACACAGCTAAATCAAAGATGAAGATCTTGGTGGTTTCCCCAACACAATCCCTGGAACAAGTACTATTGAGAAATAAGCGGCAGCTCCTTCTCATGAGCATTTAAATGCAGATGAAAACCTAATTAGCAGCTCAAACTCCGTCACTGCTGGTAGGATTCGAGATAGGATTCTGCCCGCATCTATCTGCCTTGGATCTTGAGCTACAAAAGGCAGCCGCTAAACCTTTTATCTTATGTAAGCGGGGGAGGGGGTTGAGAAGGGGAGAGGAGTATCACAGATATTGAAAAATTAACTTTTTACAATCACTCCAACCTTCCTCTTCCAATCCCGGCTTTACAGAGCATGTCCTGGACGTGAAAATGGAAGAACTCATACTTCTCATCTGTTCCTGTCCATTTTCATGTGCGAATGTACAAAGATAAGTCCGTTTTCGTGTGCGAATGTTAAAAAAATACGTCCATTTTTGTGTGCGAATGTTTAAAAGTAAGTCCATTTTTATGTAAGAATGTTTAAAAATACGTCCATTTTCGTGTGCGAATGTTAAAAATACGTCCATTTTCGTGTGCGAATGTTAAAAATAAGTCCGTTTTCGCGTGTGAATGTTAAACATAAAAGAGTAGTGGGCTAATCCTGAACAACTCACAACAACAAACGACTCTAAAACATTGCGGAGAGGGCCCTGGGGACGCAGCCTCCAGGTCTGGCGCGGCCCGTGTGGGGCTGCTGCGTGACCTTGAGCAGGCCACGCCACCTCTGGGCCTCAGTTTACCCCCATCGGAACGCCATCCTCTCTCCCCACACAGATTTCAGAGGAGGCCGCAGGCGCGCAAGATGGAGAAGGGGCCCCACGCGGCGGCCCGGGGGCGGAGGGTCGGGCTTTCGGTGGGAGGGGGCTGGGGAGCTGGCCGGCCCTCCCGCCACGCCGCTCGGCCAGCTCCAGGTGGCGAACAAAAACCTGTTGGCGTGGCTTCGGCCTGGGCGCGCGCGCGCGCGCGCGCGGCTCCGGGGGCGCCGCCCCGCGGGCCCCGCGCGCAGGGGTCCTCCCGCACGCGGCCGGGGCCACCACGCGCGCGCGCGCGCGCAGGCTCCGGGGGCACCGCCTCGCGGGCCCCGCGCGCAGGGGTCCTCCCGCACGCGGCCGGGGCCCCCACGCGCGCGCGCGCGCGAGAGGCGAGCAGGGCCGCCGGGCGGGGTCCCCCGCCATCCCACGCGGAACAAAAGGCAGCTGGAGCCCGGCTCCGTCGCCCCCGTGCCCGCCGCGCGGTGGGGGCGCGGTGGGGGAGGGGCGGGAGCCCAGCAGAGCGCGGCGGGGCCGAAATCCGGGACTCGGGGCGCCCCCCCTCTCCCCGGTTCCTGGGGGGGAGAGGAGGGGGTCCGGGCTCTGCACGACGGCGGGAGGGGCGGCTGCAAGGGAGCGAGAGAGCGGGGCCTGCAGGGGCCCCGGACGCGGGTGGGAGCCAAGGGGAGCCCCAGCCCCCGAGGATATAAAAGGAGGGGCCCCCGGGTAGAAAAGGGGCTGCAGGGGGGGTCCTTGCAGCGCAAAGGGGGACCCCGATGGGGAGGGAGCCCCTGCTCCAGCCTGTGGGGCGGAGCCCGCTTGGAAAGAAGGGGGTCCCCCCACCAGAGGTGGAGCCGCAGCTTGGACAGCCGGGGTGCACGCTGTGCGGGGCTGGCTCGTTCTGGGGGCGCCCGGCCCCCTGGGGGAGGCGCAGGGGGGGGGTCCGCGCCCTCGGGGCCCCACTCTGGTCCCCGGGCCCCGCTCACCTGAACTCCTCCGGGCTGGCCCCGGTGCGTGGCTGCGGCCGCCTATAGCGCTGGAGAGGCGGGAGCGATGGGAGCCCGCGGAGCAGCCGCCGCGCCGCGTCTAGCTCCGTTTGACACCCACACACCAGTCAACATGGCGGCCGGGAGGGGGCGCGCCGGCGGCGTGCGCGCGCCCGCTGGCCCCACCCCCGCCCAGATTAGGCCCCGCCCAGCATATTTAGGCCCCTCCCCCACCCGCCTCAGGCTCAGCCCAGCCCCGACAGGCCCCGCCCTGGCCCTGCTCAGGCCCCAGGTCAGCCCCGTCAGGCCCCGCCCACACCCAGCCCAGGGCCCGCCCCTTCCAGATAGGCCCCGCCCCTCCCACTCAAGCCCAGCCCGCGCAACCAGGCCCCGCCTCCGCCTCGCTCAGGCCCCGCCCCCATATAGGCCCCGCCCCCGCATAGCCTCGCAGCGGCCCCACCTCCCACTGCGCCTTCCAACCAACGCTGGAATCTCTTAACAACGTCCTCAAAGCCCACAAACGAGTCCCGACGACCCCAACCGCCACACATACCCTGGCAACTCCATACGGGAACCGAAGCACAGATCCCCCACAAATCCCTCCACCGAATCCCAAGCTAAAAGCCCTGCTCCTACCCCTGCAGAATGTACTTGTAGACGCTCCTACCCCTGCAGAAACGTGTAGACGCTCCTACCCCTGTAGAATGCATTTATAGAGGCTCCTACCCCTGCAGAAACGTGTAGACGCTCCTACCCCTGTAGAATGCATTTATAGACGCTCCTACCCCTGCAGAATGCATTTATAGACGCTCCTACCACTGCAGAATGCACTTATAGACGCTCCTACCCCTGCAAGATGCACTTGTAGACGCTCCTACCCCTGCAAGATGCACTTGTAGACGCTCCTACCCCTGCAGGACGCATTTGTAGCGCTCCTACCCCTGCAGGATGTGCTTGTAGACATCATTCATGGGGAGGAGGGGGGGGTATTAAATATACAGTGAACTGACCTCGATGTCATGTAAATTGTACACCTGGAACCTATGTCATTTTTACCAACCAATGTTACTCCAATACATTTAACAATTATTAAAAAACAAAACAAAAATACAAAACCACATTATCTAGGGGGAAGGGGGGTTGGCTCAGCGGGTTAAGCACTCACTTTGCAGCCCTGGGGGCCAGGATCAAATCCTGGGCCCAACCCATGCCGACCCATATGCTGAACTGGGGTAAGCTTCCCATGCGGGAGGTCCCCAGTTCAGTTCTCACCCCCTGGTTTGGCCCCTGGCTCGAGGGGCCGTGTGCCTCCCATTCAGGGCCCCCCCCAGCCCAGTTCCCATCCTGTGCAGCCCCCGCCCACCTGTGTGGAACGAACCCCGTGTTGAAAACGGATGATGTACAACAACGGAGACGGCTCTGAGCCCTCTCCCTTCTCTCTGTCTCTCTCTGTCTCTGTCAAAAAAGCAATAAAATAAATCTTAAAAAAAAAAAATCTGTATCCAGATAGGGCGTCTGCAGGAAGATGACCCCTGGAAGGAACAAGGCTGCTGGGGTCTGCTGGTCACGCTTGGCTTCTTGGTCACAAGTCTTGTCCACTTTGTGGACATCCCCCGAGGTACACTTCAGATGTGTGTGCGCTGTCATGAAATGCACGCCCATGAAACACACTCAGAAGTTATTCTGAGACATGGGGGCACCGGCTTTGTGAGACTGCGAAAGCAGTGGGGGCCCTAAAAAGAAGATGGGGTCCCTGGAATCCCCAGGGCCCCGGCATGAGGGGTCGTGAGACACATGAGGTGTGAGCACGCGGCCTCGCACTCTCATGGGAGCAACAGGAATCTGCTCTTTGGATCCAGCCCTTCCCAGAAGGAGACCCTGTACCAGGCACAGTGCTTGGCAGGCACGAAGGACAGAGATGACGCTGAAGGAGAGGCGGGCGCTGCAGAGGGTCTCAGGACCTCCCTGCTGACCAGCCTGCTCCAGTCAGGGTCCTGGTGGGGCCCGGGGGCTGGATCGGGTCTCTGGGTTGGCAGATAGCACCAGTCCTGTTGCCTCGGTGACATCAACACTGTGCCAAACTCTGGTTTCAGGGAAGCTGTGTCCAGAGCGCTCAGCTCACTCTGCCCTCACCCTCCGTAGGCAGCTCTTTGCACTTCTCCCGGTATCCCTCCTCCTACGAAGGGGCCAGATGGCCGAGGCCGGCCCTTCTGTTCTCACCAGCTGGGATCTAGACTTCGGTTCTCTGGCAAAAATCTAAGAGAGGGAAGAGAGAGGAGGAGGACCAGAGTGAAGAGAGAGACTAGTGGGCAAACCCACACGCCACCTTTTTCTCTGAAAAGTCCCACACTGGTTCTCCTGAGAGAGTTTGCCACCTTCCCCTGCCCATGTCCCTCCCCCTGCTCAGTGGCCCTTCTCCACCAGGAGAGTGAATTCGGCCTCCTGCTCCCTGGGCTCTCTGTCCTGAACGTGGCCCCCCGAAGGCCCTCAGTGACCCCAGCAACGCCTTGTGAGCTACAAGTTCATTGCGGGACCTCCAGGAGAGCAGAACGTGACCCGACATCATGGCTTCCAGCCTCGAAGGGCTTGCACCTTCAGATGAATTCTGCCCACACCTAGCGGGCGCCCCCGCGTGGGCCTGGGGCTCTGCATGGATCATCTGAACCAGCGCGCCTGCAATGGCGGCAAAGTTCTCTCCATCCGCGCCATCCGCGTGCAAGCCCTTGAAAGGTGCCAGGCGTGACGCAGGCGCTGAGTTGGTAAGACCTTGTTTAACTTGAAGGCAGAGATAGAAGTAGCCGCATCTGGCTAGACGCTGGTACCTCAACACATCCCCACGGGGTGAGCAGTCTCAGGTCCCCTCCCCTGCTACACAGACCAGGACACTGAGGCTGGGGAGGTGCCTGGTCCGGGGCCCCACCCCCCACCCCCACCCAGCTAGACCAAGCCAAGTGGGGGAGTGACAGGGTCTGGGAGACCACCGCCCATGTCCAAGGTCAGAGGGGACATTCCCGCACGTCTTAGAGCCGGTTCTCATTCCTGCTTAGAAGTGCCTCTGTGGGAGCCGAGCCTCCCCCAGGTCCTGCTGAGCCCTGAACCGTGCCCAAGACCGGAGCAGCCCCCGAGGGGTGTGTGTGTCTCAGGGGCTGGCCGGGGACGGCTCTGGAGTCCAGGAAGGAGGGCTTGGAGTGGGGAGGGAGCCGAATGAAAAGAATCACTGAGTAAAGGCGGAGAGCTGGTTCCCAGGGGTGAACTTCAGACTCAGAACTATTTATCCAGCAGAAGGAGCCGTGGGGTGGGCTCCCCAAACACCTAACGTCTTGTCCACTAATTTGTTGCTTAACCTGGGCTACGTCACTGCTCCCTCCAGGGCTCCTCACCCCCTCCCCAGCCCCTCCCAGGACTGGAAGGCCTTGCTCGCCTGCCCTTCCCCCTCCGGCGCCCCTCCCACGCTGAGCCTTGCCTCCAATGCCCTTCCTGAGCATTCAGATGCCCTTCCCCTCCCACCAGGCCGTTTCTCCACCACGGAGTTGGCGCCCCCCCCCTTCCCCGGCCCTCCCCCAACAGCCTTCTCCTCCCTTCCCCTCTGTGTGCGGACTTTGCAGCATTGCTGACAATGTTAACCATCAAGCTTGCCCCACCTGAGTGAGGCCCCTAGGCAAAGGCTTCGAATGCGGCTCAACACAAATTCTCCAACTTTCTTAAGGCACGATGAGCTATTTCTGCGATTTTTCTCATTTGGGCTCATCAGCTAGCATTAGTGTGAATGAAGTGTATGTGTGGCCCAAGACTATTCTTCTTCTTCCAACGTGGCCCAGGGAAGCCGCAAGGTGGGATACCCTGTTACCCATCATGTGATACATTGTTACACATCCACTTCTCTGCTCTTTGTTTGCTCTCCTCTCAGAAGGCCCGGCTTTCTGTCTGAGGAACAGCGGGTTGATGGGTGGTCCAGAGATATGCTGGGAGCATGCCCTGTGACCCCAGGGGTCCAGGCGTCCACTGATGGGTGCACCCCAGGGTCTACTCCAGGCCAATGGGCTCAGGGGCTGTCTTCCGTGCTGCTCAGGGTGTGTGGGCTCCCGGCCGGGGAAGTCACCCACTCCTGTCTATGTTCGGTGCATGCTTTGCCCTACCCGGCGAGGTACAGCTAGAGGGTACCCGGCTCACAGATGTGTGCCCCAGAGGGCCAGGCCCTGGCTTCACCCCAGACCCCTCCAAGTTCCGAGTCCACAGACGGCTGGACAAGGCGGGCAAGGGAACCCACTCGTCCCGGCCACTCGCCTCTCTCCCAGGAGGACGTGAGATTCCTGTGCCGGCCTCGGCACCCCTGAGCACCCCTGGGCCAGTGGGATCCTGGCTGGGGTGGGGGTGGGGGTTGGCACCTCTGTGCAGGGTCACAACAGGTAGGGGGGTGCCCGGTACCAGCAGCGAGGTCCCCATGGAGACCCTCCACATGGCCACTCGCCTAAGCATTTCCCTCTGTGATGGCATTTATCCTTCACACCAAGCCAACGAGGACAGCGTCACCATGACCCCGGTTCTCTAGTGAGGAAACTGAGGCACAGGAAAGTGAAGTGGCCCGGCTCCGATTGGGCAGGTGGTAGACTAGGTGTTGGATCCCAGAGCCGGCCGTCTGACTGCTCCGTCCCTATAAACAATTCTCTCTCTCTTTCTCTCTTAGATGGCGGGTGGGATGCTATAAATCACAGACTTAGAGCCAGGGGGAGGGGGCCAATCAGGTTTGAAAGCTGACTGGTGCCTCCAGAAGCCATTTTGAGAACCAGGACTCCAGGCCAGGCGGTTTGAATGCGATCCCGGGAATCACCTTCAGGGGAAGCAAAGGGAATGAGGCGGCCCCACTGGTGCAGCCCTTCTGCTGTGTGGTCCTGGGCCCGCCGCTGCTATAAAACCATGTCACCAGCCCCACCCTCCCAGGGGGACAGAGTGGGAGGTCCCTGGGGACAGAGACCCGTCCCAGCGAGGCTCCCAGCCCTGCCCGCAGTGCCCAGAAGCTGAAGGTGACCACTCCAGACCTGGAGGGCCAGCCACCCCACAAGGGCACGGAGACTCTCAGGGCTCGGGTTCGAATCCCACCGGCACCCCGCGTGTGACCTTGGGCAAGTGACCTCACAGCCCCGGTTCTCTCTGGCCTCCCTGAGCAAATGGAGTGACCGGACCTCTGTGCACTGGCCGCAGGGTCTTCCGCCTCCTCCTAACCTGCGGTCTGGCGACTCCCTCCACCCGGACGCCTTCCCGCCTCGAGCACCTTCAGCAATCATCCTGGTGCCCCCTCCTCCCTGGCTCAGAGCCCAGCTGGTGAAGCGGGCTACGCCCCTCTGCCTCCTCCTCAGACTCCCCCCGTGGCCAAATGCACCAGAGCACACACTCGACTTGGCCTCCCCCCAGGGACTCGCACAAAGTAGGTGCTCAGTGAAGGTTTGCTGAGTGCACAGGGCCCTGATCTGGAACCCTGGTCCTCGCTCCACTCCTTGCTCTTCCGGCCCAGACGCCTCTGTCGTCTGCTCCAGGCGCCCTCCCCGGATCCCGCTGCGGAGTTTCCAGAATTTGTCTGCACCCCCGCTCCACATGGGGGAGCAGCCCCCTGACCCCGGACCCCGGCCCTGCCTGGCCTTCCCCCGCGAGGGGATCGAGGTGGAGGAAAAGGCAGGAGGAGGCTCAGACCTTCTGGAAGGCTCCGTGGTGGCGGGGAGGCCCCGCCCAGGAGAGCTGGCACTGTCCGGGGGGAGCGATTAGAGCCGAGGCCGGAGGAGGGGAGGCGGGGGAGGGGCAGCCGGCTAGGAGCTGGCTGGCCGCTCCCGGCCCGGCGGGGACTGGGGGGCGGGGGGTGGGGGGCCCTGTGGGGGCCGCGTGGGGCGGGGGTCTGGAATTTCCTGAGGCCCGCCCAGAAATGCTTGGAGCGGGAACTGGGGCAGACCGGGAGGGCGCAGGATCCACCCAGGGCGGGAGCCCGAGGCTGGGTCCGCACACTCCAGGCCCCCGCCCCCCATGGGGAGCTCTGGGGCTCGCTGCCCAGCACCCCTACTCATCCCAGCCCCGTGCTGGGTTTTGCGACCGCCCAGTGTGAAACCCTCTAAACAGGGCGCGGAGATGTTGTTCAATCCCCACTTTACAGAGGAGGCAAACTGAGGCACAGAGCAGGCTCAAGGGGTCTCATGGCCTCCAGCCTTCCAGGGCCAGGGGGCTCCCTCCAGGTGCCCAGCCCCCCTCAGGGCTGTGTCACCCACAAAGCCTAAAGGATTGGGGGGCTGGGGGAGGGGCCTGAAGGGAGGTGGTCGCCTGACTGCCCCTCAGTGCTAGGGGGGCCGCCCACCACTGCGGGGACTCCGTGCAGGCACATCTCAGCCCCCGCCCTCCTGCAGGGCCAGCCCCCCTCCCCCCTGCACGTCTCAGCCCCCCGCCCTCCTGCAAGGCCAGCCTCTGGCCTCAGCCGCACAAGGGGGTGCTCTGTGTTCCAGAGATGAGACAGCCCATTTCACACCCGGGAGACCGTTGAGCTTAGCCCGGCATCCCCGCCACTGAATCTTGAAGACCAGGAGGATTTGCCCACCCTGCTGAATGTGAGGGAGCACTTTCAGAAGTAGGAGAGATGGGGGTACCGCAAGGGTGGCCATGGGCCTCAAGAGCCATCAAGAGGTTTACCATCGTGGGGAGGCTGGGATGGCTCAGTGGGTTAAGCACTCGCTTTGCAACCCCCAGGGACCGAGGATGGAATCCCAGCCCCAGCCTGTGAGGTTTCATAGGCTAAACTGGGGTGTGCATCCCATGCAGGAGGCCCCCAGTTTGGTTCTCACCCCCTGGTTTGGCCCCTGGCTTGAGGGGTGAGCTTCCCATGCAGGAGGCCCCCAGCCCAGTTCCCACCCTGCACAGCCCCCACCCACCTGCGTGGAATGAAACCATGTTGAAAACTGATGACGCGCAACTATGGAGACGGCTCTGGGCCCTCCCTCTTCTTCCAGTCTCTCTCTGTCTCTGTCAAAAACAATAAAATAAATCTTCAGAAGAAAAGAGGTTTACCATCCTGTTTTATCTAATCCTCATTAAACTTTTCTAATAGACGTGCTGGTATTAACCCATTCTGCAGAAGGGGAAACTCAGGCACAGAGCAGCTAGGTGACTTGCCTGAACTCACACAGCAGATGGTAGCATGTACAGCTTTTAATCCACAACTGCCCAGGCAGCTGGGCACCATCCCCCAACCCAGGGCTGACTGCCCATGGCCAGCTGGTCTCCGGGGCTTGGCATCCCCAGGCTGAACCTGGGTCCTCCAGGTCATTTTGCCCGAGGGGAGACATATGTCTGTGCTCAGAGCAGGGCTGAGGTTTGGGGTCTCTATCCCTGATATGGGGCCAGGGCACTCAAGTGACCTTAGGCAGTAGGGGCTCTGGAGCCAGACTGGACAAGTCACCTCCTCTCTGGGCCTCAGTTTCTTCACCTATAAAAGGGGCTCAGTCATTGCTCTCCACTCATGGTACAGTTGGAGAACTGATCTAGTAAATATACACACCACTTAGGAAAGGTCCTGGAATATAGAAACAATAAAAAAGAAGAGCTGGGGAAGCCAGGATGGCTCAGCGGGTTAAGTGCTCACTTTGCAGCCCCGGGGACCGAGGATCAAATCCCAGCCCCGGCCCGTGCGAACCCATATGCTGAACTGGGGTGTGCCCCTAGTTCAGTTCTTGCTGGGGTCTATGTGGGAGGCTCCCAGCCCAGTTCCTGCCCTGCTCAGCCCCGCGCCCACGTATGGAGTGAAACTATATAGAAAACGAATGCTGGCAAATATGGAGACTGCTCTGGGCCCTCCCCCTTCTCTCTATCTCTGTCTGTCTCTCTGTCAAAAACAAACAAATTTTTTTTAAAGAATAAAAAAAAGAAAAGCTATCATTATTATCACTATCATCATCATCACCATCATTACCATCACCATCACCATCATCACCATCATCACCATCATCACCATCATCACCACTATCATCACCATCATCACCATCATCACCATCATCACCACTATCATCACCATCATCACCATCATCACCATCACCATCATCACCATCATCACCATCATCACCATCATCACCATCATCACCATCACTGATAACATTGTTCCTGAAGCTCTTGCAGCAGGAAGCTGGAGGGACCATGTTGGGGGAGGACCCTAAGGAGCCAATCCTTCCCATTGACCTTTGCCCCAGGACCTGAAGAGGCTTCCCACTCTCCTCTGAAACCCATTCTACAGGTGATGCGACTGAGGCCTGGGGAGAGGCAGCCGCTGGGTCCAGGCCAGAGTCCAGGAGACCCGCCCCTGCCGCCCACCCCCAACCTCTCCAGCCTCCCACAGCAGTGACCGCAGACCCCCCAGAAATGCAGGCCGCCCCTGGCCGGCAGGAGCTCCAGGTTCTACCCCGAGGCTGTGACAGTGCTGGCTGGGCCCCCATCCCCCCTCCAGGGCACACGGGATGGGACCCACGGTGCAGAGCCTCCTCTCGGAGCCTCGGAGCACCGTGGGTGGAGCTGGGACTTGGCGGCGGCGGAGCGGCCGCGAGCCCGCCCTGCCGGCCGCTGCTCGCGGTTTGCTTGCCGGCAGCGCCCCCTGCCGGGCACTGCTAGATCGCAGCGCCCTCTCCCGCCGCCAGAGGCCCAGGCCGGCCCCGGGGGCCTCCAAGCGTCCAGGCCACCAAAGAAGGCCGGGAACCCGGGGACAGCGCCAGAGGGGTCTCGGCCGTGGCGCCACACACCTTGCCTCCATCTCTGTCCTGCCTTCTCTGTGCAACCTCCAGCCAGTTGCCTTCCCTCTCTGAGCCTCGATCTCCACTTATGCAACAATGTATCCCCCACCATGTCCTGAGTACCTGCTGTCCCCCAGGTCCTGGGCCGGTGTCGGGGGGAGGTGACCACAGGGACAAGGATGCGCAAAATCACTGTCTCCGGAAGCACCCACAGGCCTGAGGCAGGGGTGGGAGAGGCTTCCCAGAGACTGCAGCCCATGGGAGCCTGCGGACTTGCAACGTGGCTGCTGCAGCCCACGGGGGCCTGGGGACTTGCAACGTGGCTGCTGCAGCCCACAGGGCCTGGGGACTTGCAACGTGGCTGCTCCAAGGACGAGGACAAAGGCCATTCGAAGTAGAAGAAACAGCAGTGAAAAGGCCCAGGGCGCTGAGGTTCTCCCAGTGCTTTGGGGTGTCTGAGGAGACTGTGTGGGTGGCAGGGACGAGGCTGGGCAGGGGCCAGGTCAGAAAAGGCCTTGAGGGCCCTGGATTTAGTCCTGGGGGGCTTGAGAACGCATCGCAGGCAGCCCAGTGGTCAGCACCTGGGTGCTGAGACCCACCTCCCGGGCGGGAACCCTGAGGTGAGCTGGTGAGTAAATGACTTGACCGTTCCATGCCTCAGTTTCCTGGCAGGAGGCTGGCCACGGGCCTTGGCAGGGGTGGCGGGGTGAGCAGGGGCTGTTAGCCAGCAGCGTCCATCAAGGGGTTGGAACCACACACTTCTAGGGCGTGTGGTGCCTTGGCTCAGGAGTTCCAGAATGTTATTCCTGGTGTGTTCTATTAGTCTGGTCAAGTCCAGATTTAAGGGGAGGGGAAGCAGCCTCACCCCTTTAATGTGGGAACGGCCCTTGAGTACCAGGAGGGGGGAATTCGTGAGGGTCGTCTTGAGAGACAACCAGCTCCAGTTCTTCCTAATTCTCTTCCAGTCTGTTGATGCCACCCAGGTGAAATCTCCTCCTGCCAGTGGGGCCATTGTAAATCTTCTCAAAGTTTTTCCAATTATGGGTTGTGACCCCTAAGCGAGTTATGATACATCCATGTACCAAATCCAAACCAGTAGCTTAAACATTTTTTTTTTTCTTTTTCATTTGCCACTTCTGAACATGCAGAGAAACAAAAAAAATAACTGCACAAGCCCTGGGGGTAGTCTCAACTCAGCTTCAGCCCCGATCACCAGTTTTTATCCCTGTCTTCGAGTATGTTTTAAAATGAACACAGATTGAATGAAATAGGAGCACCTTTGTGAAATTTCTGTTTCATTTTCAGATGTGTCTCACTGGCAGGAACGTAAATGTGTTTGGAAAGCCCTTCCCTGCTCGGAGCATTTAACAGCATTGTCTTGTTTCTCTTTAGAGTTTCATTGTTACGATGTAGCTTTGGTGGGAAGCAGTATCCAACAGCTTCTAACAACATTGTCTTGGTTTTTGTTGTTTCATTATATTTTATATATAAAAGGACACAAATCTTCCACTTAAGAGAAGAAGGTACGGGGAAGCCAGGATGGCTCAGTGGGTTAAGCACTCGCTTTGCAGCCCTGGGGACCGAGGATCGAATCCTGGCCTCAACCCGTGTGGACCCATATGCTGAACTGGGATGTGCCCCAGTTCGGTTCTTACTGGGGTGAGACCCCGGCCCAGTTCCTGCCCTATGCAGCCCCGCCCACCTGTGGAATGAAACTATGTGGAAAAACCAATAACGTACAACTATGGAGACTGTTCTGGGCCCTCCCCCTTCTCTCTGTCTCTATCTCTGTATCTCTCTCTGTGTAAAAAAAACCCCAATAAAAATAAACCTTTAAAAAAAATCAGTTTAAAAAAAAGAGAAAGAGAAGCAGGTAGGCAAGTTCTGCTTGTAAATACATTGTTTTTAATTAAAAATTTGTTTTGTTTTTGACAGAGACAGAGACAGAAAGAAGGGGGAGGGCCCAGAGCAGTCTCCATAGTTGTATGTCATCAGTTTTCGACATGGTTTTCTTCCACACAGGCGGGCGGGTGGGGGCCTCCCACATGGGAGGGACACCCCTTCAAGCCAGGGGCTGAACCAGGGGGTGAGAACCGAATTGGGGACCTCCTGCCTGGGAAGCACTCCCCAGTTCAGCATATAAGTCTGCACAGGTCGGGGCCGGGATTCAATCCTCGGTCCCCAGGGCTGCAAAGCGAGCGCTTAACCCGCTGAGCCATCCCTACTTCCCCTGTAAATACATTTATTGACATTTGAAAAGATGTCCTTAAAAAACAATGTGGGGGAAGCGGGATGGCTCAGTGGGTTAAGCGCTCACTTTGCAGCGCCAGGGACCGAGGATCGAATCCCGGCTCCAGCCCGTGCGGAACCATGTGCTGAACTGGGAGCTCCCCCAGTTCAGTTCTCTCTCTCTCTCTCTCTCTCTCTCTCTCTCTCTCTCTCTCTGTCAAAAATAAATAAATAAATAAATAAATAAATATTAAAAAAACAATGTGGTCTGTAGGACAATGTTCAGTTCAAGTAGCAACGGTTCAGGGAGGTGAGGTGCAGTTCCTAGAGCAGCAGGAGAGTGGAGTGAGGGACGGGCTGCTGGCCCGGCCTCGGGGGGGGGGAGCCCTGACTCCTGTGGCTTGACCGTCAGGGACCCCGGACCCCAAGGAGGCGCAGGATTCTGAAGGCCGGTGTCCAGGCGGGCCTCTGGCTCACTTGCAGTCAGCTCCGGGAAGATCCCTTTTTCCTTTGCCGCGATCTCTGCAGTTGTGGGTAGCAGAGAGGAGGTGGGCACCCAGTCCCTTTCCTGGGGCCTGAATCCTGGTGGCATCCGACAGGAAGACCTGTAGTTCCGAGACCTGCCAGCAGAGGGCAGAGGCGGCCACCAGCTGAGAGGCAGCCCGTGGGCGGAGCTGACCCGGGACTGGGACAAAAGGGACAAAAGACACGCAGGAGCCCCTGGGGAGAACCTCGCGTCCCCACCCCCCACCCCCAGCACCTTGGGTTCGAACTCGCGTCCCTCCACTTCCTAGGCTGCCTGTTAATCCCCCATACCCCAGAAAAATGAGTTTCTGTCAGGATTAAATATTAATGTGAATATAATGCATCTCGCTTAGGAGCTCCTCTCCTGCCAATTTCGTCTAAAATCGGACCCGTGGACGCCCCACGAGGGTTTGGGGGCTACTGAATGAACTAGAACTTTGTGACTTTCTGTTGAGCAGGTGCCAGATACAGAAAGCTTGTGAGCAGGGGAAGGACATGATTACAAATACGGGGGTTGGGAAAGCCGGGATGGCTCAGTGGGTTGAGCGCTCGCTTTGAAGCCTGAGGACCGAGGATCAAATCCCAGCTCCAGCCCAGGCGGACCCACATGCTGAACTGGGGAATGCTTCCCGAACGCAGTGAGGCCCCCAGTTCAGTTTAAAAAAAAAAAAGAATAAAAAATACGGGGGAAAACAAAAGAAGAAAGAAAAAATGCACCTTGAAAAAGCTCGAACCCCGGTCCACATTAATAACCACAGCGGGTCTTGGTATCAAGGCTTGGGGGTTTGTTTTTCTTTTTCGCTGCAAACACACATCTACAAATATAAAAAAAATCTGAGTATTTGCTCACAAACCCAGGGGTGCAAGGAATGCCCTGTTCCTTCCTCTTCCAGACTTTTGGCCTCCAATAAGGACTGTTTTCATCAAAGTAATAGATGCTCAACAAAAAGTGCAAGCAACCGAGAAAACACAAAGCAAATAAGCACTAAATCATCCCACGTAGGCTTTTCTGTTTCATGAGTGATGCTACATACAGAATCCTCTTTCACAGCCTCACCTCAGCTCTGCAGGTTGAGTGGATAGAGGCACAGATGTGGTTCTTAACAAGACTGGGCTGCGGGGGGGAAGCCGGGATGGCTCAGCGGGTTCAGCGCTCGCTTTGCAGCCCCGGGGTCTGAGGATCGAGTCCCGGCCCCGGCCCATGTGGACCCACACGCTGAACTGGGGTGAGCTTCCCATGCGGGAGGCCCCTGGCTCAGTTCCTGCCCTGTGTGGCTCCCGCCCACCTGCGTGGAACAAAACCATGTCAAAAACTGATG
>PVKE010033466.1:0-17920 GCA_004027555.1 Craseonycteris thonglongyai
TGGATGGATGGTGGTGGATGGATGGATAGATGGATAGATGAATGGATGATGGATGGACAGATGAATGGGTGGATGGTTGGATGGATGATGGCTGGATGGATATTGGATGGATGGATGGATGCTGGATGGATGGATGAGGATAGACGTATTAATGAATAGAAAAATAAACAAGTGGCTCAGAAGACCTTGCTGTATGTAGTCTTTTGTCCACCACCCACAGGCTCTCGGCTCTTGAAAGCTCAGTCAGGCGCCTAGACTTGCTTCCCCATCTGTGCAATGGGTCTAAGGCGGGCCGGGGCCGGTGTCCAATCTGAGGCTCCTCAGGGCTCTTGGACGTGACCTTGGGCTGCCGTAGGGGACATGTGGGTGCCTGAGAAAAGGGTTGTCACAGAAAACACAGGACTAATTAAATGTGATTGTGGGGGTCAGAGAACCTTAACATTTTAATGTAAGTGTGTCTTAAATATTATACAGGACATACTTCTGCTAAAAAATTGTTGTTTATCTAAAATGAAAATGTAACCAGGCATCCTGTGTTTCTCGTTGCTAAATCAGGCGACACCGTGTGCGCTTCTGACACTGAGTTTGAAAACTGTTGGCAGAAGAAACCTTCAGTCCCTTGTAGCCGCCCCGCCCCGGGGTCTGGTGAAGCTGAAGGAGCCCGCACGGCCCCGTGGGTCCCTCATGCCCTAGATCGCGCAGGCGGGCGGGCAGGCGGCCCCGGGGGGCTGTGGGCTCCCTCTGGTCCCCCGCCTGCCCCGGCCTGGTTCCCAGCCTCCCGTGGCCACCAGCCCTCCCTGGGCCCATTAAAACTTCTGTGGGCGGAGGAGGGCCCCGTGTCTGAGTCTTTTAGGGACCATTCCGGCCCGTTTCCTGCAGTCCCAGCTCTGCCTTGAGACAACACAGAGAGTAATTAACTGCAAAGCAAGCAGCAAGCCGCTCGTTGCCAATATTCGTGTGTGTTTGTGGGTTTTACAAGCCCCAGGAAGCAGGCATTTAAAGGTTTGGGGAAATCACTGGCACCGGGAAAGAGCAGAGATGGGGGCTGGAGGCCGCGACAAGGCCAGGAGGGGCTCCGCCCACAGCGCTGTCAGCCACCTGAGCGCCCCCAAGGCAGCGCCTGGATTTGTGGGATCCAGGCTTTGCCTCGCCCTTCGGTAAATGCAGAGGGGGGCCCCACCCCTGCCATGTGCTGGGTGCCCTGGGCCCCGGGAGGGCCCGGAAGGCACTTGACGGTGAGCGGGAGCATTGGGGGAATGGCTCTCAGCTGAGGCGTGAAAACTAGCCTTGTGTCAGGGGAGGGGGGCGGGGAGGTGTCAGCCCCTGGGGGCCAGAGAAGGCCGAGCTCGTGCAGGGACTGAAGCTGGGCGGGAGGGAGAGGCCCACCCTGACCCCTGTCTTGGGGCCCAGTTCATGGGCCCCCCTCCCTCGATGACAGGGGTCTGTGGAATGCAGCACTGGGGGTGGGGGGTCTTCTGATCCGGTGGACCACCCAGAAGGGCCTGTCCAGACGCTGACACCCAGCCCAGCCCAGCCCAGCCCTCCCTCCTCCGGCCAGTGGGGAAATGGCGAGTGCCCTGTGTCACCCCGTGTCACCCTCAGGCCTCCTCCTGGCTGGGGGCTGCACCCACCTGGGGCAGCCAAGGTGACCCCAGGTCCTCCCTACAGGGGTCGGCCCCGTGGGGCGTCCCCTCCTGGCCCCCACAGCCAGCAGCCCCCTGGCGCGTCTTCCGTCGGCGGCATTCAGGTAGAAGGCAGCTGTCGCCCTCAGCGCGGGCTGAGCGCTGCTGTCCTGGTTCTGAGGCTTCAGGGTCCCCCTCCGCTGAGCTGTAGGTACCGGCAAAGCGAACCTGACATTGGAGATGCGCTCGCCCTGAATAGAGAGAAATCAAACCCGGAACCTTGCTGGGGTTTCAGCTCTGCAGGTACGGATGTGCCTCCGTTGACTGCGTCCTAGGACCTCCTCTCACAACCACGCCGGCCGGTGCACGGATGCAGATGGGGTCTCAGAACACTCACTAGCGGGGGAAGCTGTACTCCAAGGGGCCCGCCCTGCAGAAGCGAATTCCGGGGTTCTGTGGGGTCCCCCCTCGTAATATATGCGAGGTTCCTTCGTGTTTGTAAATTTTCCTGAGGATTTCATTACCGGAACGGGAAATGGGTCGCCTCATCGAGCGGTTAGAGCCCTGGGAGCTCTTGCCTAGAGACCCTCAGTCCGAGGCGTCTCGAGCCCACGCCGACCCCTTAGCCAGCAAGGCGCGGGGGGTCTCCCACACAGCTCCCCTCCTCTCCCCCCGACGGGCTCTCCGCGGAAAATGCAGTCAGAACAAGGCCAACCGTTCACGGCACCGTGGCCAGGTCTCGGACTTTCGGGTAGCATTTCCTCAGGTCACCTGCCTAACCCCCCACCCTCCAAAATCTTACTGGCCACCCACTCTGTGCACGGAGGACCCACGGAGGTGTCCGTGGGCAGAGGAGCGGGCGAGGCCCGTGCCTGCATCGCCGGTGAGTGTCCTGCCTTTAAAGCTGAGGAGTTCCTCGCTTTCCTGCGTGGAACAGAGCGTCCTTATAGGCAATTAAAAAAACCCCAAAGATCAAAAAGGGAAACGGCACACATGCATGCATTCGAGACTCCGTAGCGTGTCCCCACAAGCAAGGCCATGAAAGGGAGGGCACACCCAAAAATATTGCATCCCACAAAGCTGAAGCGGCCGACAGTCTTTATTCAGGGCAATCCTGCAGAGACGCAGCCCCCGAAGGCGTGGGTCCCCTCTCCTCGCCCGTCTCCCGAGCTGAGATAATTGACTCCCCTGACGCACAGGCAGGGGAGACGGTCCCGGCCGCTCCTCGCCTCACACCTCCTGGGTTTTCTTGTGATGCCTGCTGCCTCCTCTCCAAAGCCTCCGGGGAGCCGCTTCTTCACAGCCCAGCACGTCCCCACACGCCGGGGCGGACACATGGGCTGGTGGTCATGCCGTCACCCACAAGGCCCAGCCCAGCGGGCAGGAACCGTGTCCTGCAACACGGGATTGCGGTGGCCTGGCCCTGCTAAGTGGACAGACAGACAGGCCGAATGGACGGCGTCCAGAGCGACACTGGACACCCGGAGACCCATCCGTGACGATTCTGATGTCAGCTCGGTGGGAACTAGTGGTCTACTCAGCGAGTTGGGACAAACCATCTCACAGGCCCCCATCTGGCTCCCGGCACCAAAATTCCTCACTAAGTGTGAAAAGTTCACTGTAAGCACCGGAGCCGCACCTTGATGAGAAAGAACCTGGTTTCAGAAGCTACAACCTCAGAGCGGGCAGGGCCTCCGGCCAGGACTCCACGCGAGGAAAGATGGACCCCAGTCCAGCCCTACGTGGCACGTAACCATCCACCCGCAGAAGCCACAGGCCGAGGGGCCTCCAGGAGTCAGGGGCTTTCAGCACCACCGAGGGTCAAGGTCTTCTTACAATCCACGAGCAGAGGGCCAAGGACCCACGAGAAGAAAAGAAAGACAGAAGCAGGAGAAGCAGGTGGAGGAAGAGCTAACAGACACGGACAAACAAAGGGCTCTCGGGCCGGGCGCTCCAGCATGACGGGCGCATTACTTAGCTGCGTCTGTGGCGGCCAGAGCGCCCCGGAAATGTGGGAGCGAGTGCACTTCTGGAAGACGATGGGTCTCAAATAAGGAGGCCCCCCGCTTCTGGTGGAACAGCTGATCCTCACTCACACCCCCTGCCCCCCACACCTCACTTCTCTCCCCGATAGGAGGTGCCTCCCCGCCCGCTCCCCACTCACATCCACCCCGGGAGACGCCCAAACCCAGGGAGCTAACTGAGGGAGCCCCAATTCCGTCCTCGCCGCCTGTGGGGCCGGCATTCCCACAGCCGCGAACTCCCTGTGCACCTCACTCCCCGACCTGCCTGCGTGGGTGACGCGTGTCCCCCAGCAGGGGGCTGCTGAACAGAAGGGAGCTGGGGGCCAGGGCAGCGGGCGACCCAATGCCGCCGCCCCCCGCCGTGCAAGACGTCCCATCGAGCTGCCTGTTAGAGGAACAAAGTCTCCGTGTTGCAGCAAATGGGGACAGAGTGACCTGCACCTGCGAAGGGAATCGAGCCGTTGGATCGATATTCTTCCTCTGTGACAAAACACAGTCTATTACACAAATCAATCACGGTTCCCTGATTATGGGCTTAGCTGGGGAGACGTGCATCGGGGAGTCAGGCCGGCTGCCGCCACCGCGCCCCCGGCCCCGGCCTGACTGCACGCAACACGTCACTAATTCCGCCCCCACCTCCATTTCTGGTTCACGTTCAAGGGTGACAACGCTGAGTGGAAACTCTGTGACCAGAACGCAAGCAGCCCTCCTGCAGCAGCGGCCACATGCTGTGGGCGACAGGGGGGCGGGGTCTGCATGAGGGGGGCTGTCTGGACCCCCCCGGGGGTCCAGGCCTTTCAGAGGGGGCGGCCCCTCCCAGTCACACCGGGACGGGAGGGTGGGGACAGGCTCTGGTGTGGAGGCCGCCCCTGGCTTGATGCAGTGAACAAGGCAAAGAGCAAGATTTGCAAATGGCAGTTGGAGGAAGGTCACATACAGGGTGACAGGGAGAGACAGGATGGATTTAGTCCTGGGGAGACCAGGGTGGGGACCATGACAAGGACCCCCCATCCCCTCCTCTTGGACATGGGGGTGGCCAGCAGGACAGACAAGACGTGCCCACACCCCTGGTTTGCAGCGAGCTACCATGGGCAGCGTTAGAGGACACTGTGAGGTGATCACCGGTCAACCACATGGGTCAAAGTGACACACGGGTTGTCACTCTGCTCATTGAGCCTTTTAGCACCTGCTCCGGGCCCCAGGCTCCGGAAACGACCCACCCTCCCCAGCCCCGATGCCGACAGAGCCAGTTTCTCTCACCCCGATTCAGGGCAACTTTTCAGAGCCGGGGAGAGTCATCTGAGATTTTCAGCTCAACGACCTCCTGAAACCTCTATTCTGCTTTCCTGCTCTGTGTCCTCTCACCTCATGTCACAACCTGAAGACAGGCTTTGTCCTACGACAGTTCCTGTCCCTGCTGGGCCTGTCGTACAACACGTATGATTTATAAGTCAGGAAGTTGGGAAGCCGGGATGGCTCAGCAGGTTCAGCGCTCACCTTGCAGCCCCAGGGGACCGAGGATTGAATCCCGGCCCCGGCCCGTGTGGACCCATATGCTGAACTGGGGTGAGCTTCCCATGCGGGGGGCCCCTGGTTCAGTTCTCACCCAGCACGGCCCCCGCCCACCTGTGCAGAACGAAACCATGTCGAAAACGATGACGTACAACTATGGAGACTGCTCTGGGCCCTCCCCCTTCTCTCTGTCTCTGTATCTCTCTCTCTGTCAAAAACAATAAAATAAATCTTTAAAAAAGTCAAGAGCTTAATTACAATGAAATTATTTAAAAAACAGTCAAATGACCCAAAAGCAAGAATGTAAGTAGCAGAGGAACAACAAGAACAAATAGAAGAAACAAACAGTCCCCCTAAGTACTCCAATGAAAAGGCAGAGGTTATCAGAAGAGCTTTTTTAAAAAGACAGGAAGCAAGGCCTAAAGTGACACTCCCTACACGACACGCGCTTCAAACGTGAAGACAAAAACAGGTTGAGAGTAAGTGGATGGAAATCCATAGCATGAACACGGAACTGAAGTCCTTAATAGCAGATAAAATAGACCCCCAGACAACCAGTGTTGCTGGAGATAAGGATGGACCTTCCAGAACGATAAAAGGGTCAGTTCGTCAGGAAGACACAGCATCATAAATGGGTGCCCCTGATAAAGAGCCTCATGCTACAAGACACACACACGACAGAACGAAGGAAGAAAACCAGCCCCACCGTCATCGTTGCATGTTCAAGCCCTGCTCCCAACAGCTGACAGAAGAGCAATAGCAACCGGCAGGACCTGCGGGACCGGCCGCACCCCCCTGACGTGACGGACGTGTAGCAAACACCGCACCCCACAGCGGAGACGGCACCTTCTCTCCGGGTGCACCGGGTGCACTCACCATGTCTGAGCCACAGAACACGCCAACTGAATGTCAGAAAATTGCTGTCACACAGAGTGCGTTCTCTGACCACGGAATTGAGTTAGAAATCAATAACGATGCGGCAGCTGGGCATCTCCCAGGCTTACGGAGCTCAGCAGCATCGGAATCGGGGCGTCCAGCCTCCTGGCTGCCCCGGGCCACGTGGGAAGAATTGTCTGGGGCCACACATAAAATGCACGCACACTAACGATAGCTGATGAGCTTTTTTAAAAAGTCACAAAAAAATCTCATCGTGGTTTAAGAAAGTTTATGAATTTGTACTGGGACGTGGGTTGAACAAGCTTGATCTAAATAATCCAAGTCCAGAGAAGAAATCACAAGGGAAACTAGAAAACATTTCCAACTGAAAGATTCTCGTAATTAAACCACAACGCATATCTATGGATGGGAGGCAGTTAACACGGTGCTCAGAGGGAAATTTATAGCTTTAAGTGGTTTTTATCAGAAGTGAAAAAAGGTCTAAAGTCAATAACCTACCGTAAGCTTCTATCTCAAGATATAAGGATGATAAAATCAACCCTGAGTATAAAGAAGGAAAAAAATAGTAAAGACAAGGAAAGTAATCAAAGAAATAAGAAACCAACAAAAATAGAGAACATTAACCAAGCCGAAAGCTGATTCTTTGAAAAGATCAAGCAATTAACAAAACCCTGGCTAGACTGATCAAGAGAAAAAAAAGCAAAAAAATACAAATCATCATTATCAGGAATGAAACAATGGCTGTTATTTCAGATCTTAAAAACATAAGAAAATATTGTAGGTAATGTTATACCGATGAACGCAACAACATTAAGATTTTAATGAGAGAACATCACAAATAACTTTACGCTAACAAGCCTGGCAACTTTGGTTAAAAGAGACAAATTCCTGGAAGAAAAAAAAAATACTACTCACCCAAATGCACATAGATGAAAGAAACAATCCGAATAGCTCTACAGCTATTTTTAAAAGTGAGTTTTGAAGTAAAACCAAACAAACCTTCCCACCAAGAAAAATGCCAGGCCCTGGTGAATTGTATCAAACGTTCAAAGAAGAAAGAGCATCGATCTTACACAAACCCCTTCAGATAACAGAAGGGAAGGGGAAACACCCCCCAACTTGTTTGACTGCGGCCGGCATAATCGTCACACCGAGCCGGGCGTGGGCATTGCAAGAATAAATCCACAGCTACCAGCCAATAGTTCTTCACCAAGACGGTCCTTAACCAAGTTAGTGACTCAGGAAACCCAATAGCATGTAACCAGCAGAACACCCCAGGACCCAGCAGGGCTTGTCTCAGACAGCCAGCCTCCGCCACGTCCCACGTGAACACACTCGAGGAGGAAAACCCCACCAGGAATCCAATGGACACACAAAGAAAGCGTGTCAGCAACTTAGATACCCGACCGTAAGAAAGCTCTCGGCGAAATACAAACAGGACTTGGGCGGCTGGGACGGGTGGACATAGCTGTCCCCATCAGCTTGGGGACAGGACCAGCACCCCTGCTCTCTCCTGGGGGTCTAGGGACAGGGCATCCCTGTGGGTGGCGGCTGGAGGGAGGGTGGAAGGACAACAAAGAAAGGGCCACGTGCCGATGGGAAGAGTAACAACCCAGCCTCTGAGGCTGAAATGTCTCAAGGGCAAGAACCAGCGACCTTCACCTCTGCGGCCCCCGGCGCCTCCGGCCCGGCCCTGAGCGCAGGAGGCCAGGCCATGCCAGCCGGGTGCCCGCTGGCCCCTCGCCCAGCGCTGAGCCCTCCCGCGGGGTCGCCGCTCCTGACCCCGAAGGCGCTCGGCTCCCACCACCGCGGGCAGCAGCCCCGCACGTCCACGGCGGCGTTCCCCACACGACAGGTCAGTCTCACGCCGTCTCCAATTCCTCTGTTGTTGCTGCTGACGGAATACTAGCCAGAGAGACTGTGGAAATGGCCATGTCGCTTCATTCTGCCCTTTTTTCCCCCTAAACCATCGACTTTCACCCGTGCATTTAATAGCCTGTGGTTTTCTGTGTCTTTGTTTTCAAATGGCACCCTGGGGACAGGCGGTGGGCAGGTGACACCGGGGGCCTCAGTGACAGTGGTCCCTGCAGCGGCTCCGGGGGCTGAGTTTGGAGGAGGGGGCAGGCCCGCGAGGGCCCGCGTGGCCGGGGTGTGAGGCAGCCTCTGCCACTTCAGCCCTGTGACCCTGACCCGGTGACTCCCTGGTCTCTGCCTGTTTCCTCTTCTGTCAAACGAAGCTCCTGACGAGGAGAGACGAGAGCACGGCCCGTGTGAACCCATAGGCTGAACTGGGGTGTGCTTCCCACGAGGGAGGCCCCCTGTTTGGTTCACACTCCCCAGTTCAGCCCCTGGCCCGGGGAGGCCTCCCGTCTGGTCCAGCCCGGCACACAGTAGGTCCTCAGTTCGTGAGGGTCAGTTTAGCTGGGACAGTGGGGGGCAGGCGGCTGAGCAGGGAGCCCTGGGGGGCCGCTGGGCGGAGCCCCAGGAGGTGGCGAAGCCGGGCAGCCTGCGGGCCCCCAGCACAGGCGCTGGACAGCTCCCCGGGGTTGGCCCAGTTTGCAGAGAGGAGAGTCGGTGCCGTTGCTGTGGCAACCGCTCTGTCACATTGTAATGAGGCCGGCAGCCGAAAGAGGCTTGTCTTAAAGGAGCAGGAGGCCTATGATTTGTGGGTGGCTTGCCCTGGCTCCTTCCAGACGCTGAGGCCTGAGGCCCAAGGCCCATCGGAACAGAGGAGGGGGCTGAGGAGAGGGGCCCAGGACCCTCTGGATGTGCTCGATGGCTCCGCGCTGGCGTGGAGGGGCAGGCCAGCTGCCCCAGACGGGCCCGACCCTCAGAGCCCGGCTGGGACCCCCCCTCCCCGTGGAGCCACTGGCCTGAGGAGCTGCCGGTTCCCCAGGTAGAAAACCTGATGGGTCAGGACAACAACAACAAAAACCAAGAATCTCAGCGGTCAGCAGCCAGGCGGGGCAGCCGCACTGACTCAGGCTGCCCAAGGGGGCATGGGCGTGAAGAACTGGGGGACCCCGATGCTGGTGGCACGGGAGGGGGTGCTGAGCGCCCCTACATTCAGAGCTGGGACCAGCAACGACAGGGAATGGCGGTTGCAGGACTGAACGCAAATATCACAAACCCTGATGGCGTGAGAACAAACTAAGCGCTAAACGAAAAAAGTGGACACAGGAAAGGGGAGGCCGGAGGAAGAAGCCGCAAGAGCCGCCCGTCTTTCCGGCCAGGATGCGGCTGACGAGCTCACAGGGAGCACGGGGGACAGACACCCCTCCGACACCCGCTGGGCTTCCTATCCTCGTGTTGGGAGGTTCTTCTAGGAGACAGAGCCTGGCAAGTTCAAGTGCAATGCAGGGTTTCCAGCTGCAACGCGTGTGAGGGGCGTGTGAGGCACAGCACGGGCATTTGCACAGCTCACTCACTCACTCCACTCAAATGCCGGAGGCCATTGTCACCGCCACAGGGTCACGGTTTGGGGTTGGAGGACACCGTCTTCATTGTCCTTGATGGGCCCAGAAAGCGTCTGCATTGCGACCACCACCCAGTGACACACTGGTTGTTCTGGTTGTTGCATTCTCCTTGGTGTCTTATTTTCCTAAAGCCATAGACCAATGAGGCTGTGTCACTGTTGTTTTTTTTAAAGATTTATTTTATTGTTTCTGACAGAGAAGAGAGAGACAGACACAGAGAGAAGGGGAGGGCCCAGAGCCGTCTCCATAGTTGTGTCATCGGTTGTCGACATGGTTTTTTTGGTTCCACACAGGTGGGCGGGGACCACGCAGGGCGGAAACCGGGCTGGGGGCCTCCGGCGTGGGAAGCGCACCCCAGTTCAGCACGTGGGTCCACACGGGCCGGGGCCGGAACTCGATCCTCAGTCCCCGGGGCTGCGAAGCGAGCGCTTAACCCGCTGAGCCGTCCCGGCTTCCCGTGTCACTTTTTAACAGCAGCTTTCAGGTGCCGTTCACCTGCCTGACAATGCACCCACGTAACGCACGATTCAAAGGCTGTTGGCGTAACACATCGTTGTTTTTCAATCGCAAAAAACTACATTAGTAGCAACATTTTAGCCTTTCTAAGTGTCCGCTTCGGTGGCATTAATGACATCCACCACCCTGTGCAACCAGCATTCCTATTTCCAGAACGTTTCCATCACCCCAAGCAGAAATCAAGTGATGCCTCCCTGCCCTTCCCACCTCCCCCCACGCCCAGCCCCTGGGCACTTCCAGTCTCATTTCAGTCTCTTATCAGTTTGCCTGGCGTAGATGCCACAGGTAAGTGGGACCACACTCCTCCCGGGTGGGAACGGCCCCTCACAGCCGGGCCACCTTCGCTTCAGGGTCCCAGGCAGCTCTGCTCTGGGGCTGAGAACAGACCCCCAGGTGTGCCCGGGCAATTGTGCCCCATCCAGCGGGGCACGACAATGCGGCTCGAGGGGGAACCTATGAAGGACAAGAGACAGGAGACACAAAGAAATGGAGGCAAGACAGGATTCTGATCAAGCCTCAAAATTTTATTTCTGTTACAGCGGCATATATACTGTAGGGACAAAGGAGGGCAGGGCTATCTGTTTGGCGGGGTATAATGTCAAAAGGTGATTGGCTGTGGGGTATGTGGCAGCTTAGGATTGGCGGAGGATTGGTGGGCTCTAGCGGGCAGTTTAAGCAAGGGAAGGGCAGGAGTCATACGGGAGAAGTAAGTTATCTTTAGCTCCAGGCCAAACCGCAGGGGATGCATGTGACTTCTGATAACTGGTGCTCTTTTGGGGAAGTCGAAGTTCTTAGAAATGGAGTTTTCTTTGTTAACCTGGATGGTCCCTAACACCCAGGGAAGAGGGACACGTGGCCACTCCGTGCCACCTGTCCGCCTCCAGACACATGCCAGGAAGCCTCCTCCAGTGCTGGGTGGCACGGTGGCCCTGCAGGAGTTGGCATCTTGTCCTGGCCTCTCACCCCCCCACACGGGGCTCTGTGATGTGACCGCGTGGGACCCCTTCCCTCACATGCCTTCCCCGTGGCCCAGATCTGCAGCCTGTGTCAGACTCTTCCTTTCTTTCTTTTTGTCTTTCTTTAAAGATTTATTTTATTGTTTTTGACAGAGACAGACAGAAGGAGGAGGGCGCAGAGCCGGCTCCATAGTTGTACGTCATCCGTTTTCAACATGGTTTCGCTCCACACAGGTGGGCGGGGGACACATGGGGTGGGAACCAGGCTGGGGGCCTCCCGCAAGGGAAGCTCACCCCAGTTCAGCATATGGGTCCCCACGGGCTGGGATTCGATCCTCGGTCCCCAGGGCTGCAAAGTGAGCGCTTAACCTGCTGAGCCCTCCCGGCTTCCCCAATACTTTCTTTATAGAGTTTATTTTCCAAAGACTCAACGCGAAACAGATGAACAGAGATGAGAGGCATGCTTCTAAATACCTATCGCCACCTTATCTTCTCAGAAAATAGAGGTGCTCGGGGACTTCTACCCCAAAATGCGGAATTTAAGTAAAAAAATGCAGCCCCAGGACCAGCTCCTGAGGTGAGGACTCGGATCTCCTGCCGGGAGTGCATTTGAAAGGAGAGCATAAGGGGACACACAGAGGATGCAGAGGACGGGCCTCCCCCCGCCCCCCAGGACTGGGAGGAAGGATGGGCTCGGGGTCTGGAAGCCCCCCGGCCTGGCTGGGAGCTCCTCTCCAGGGTCCCCGCAGCAGGTACAGCTTCTTGGGGAAGCAGAGCTGTGTCCTCCATTTCCGTCCAGGTGCAGACAAACAACCGGAGGTGGACCCACGAGGCCCCTTATCTGCCTGGGCGCACCCACCCCCACGGGAACGCACGCCAACCAGGCGCACAGCTCAGGGTGCCCGGTCCCCCTCCACGCCCTTGCTGGCCACACAGGTGACCGGGGCCAGGGGACCTGCCTCCTAGCTCGGCCGCACCCCCACCCCAGCCCTGGAACATCCTTCCGGGGCCAGAGCCTCCGTTTCTCTCCATAAAGAGTGACCTTTGAGGACATGTTCCGGAGCTGCCTTCTGTCCTAGGGCCGCACCCCTGGTGCCCAGCCCGGCGCTCTGTGCCCACCCCTGGCTTGTGTGGGGCGCTGGCCCACCTGCGACCAGATGCGGGGACCCCCGCCCCCCAGGGGGCCTGGATCTCACCCCTCAGCTGCCTGCAGGCCAGGATGGAGTTCCCTCTCGGCGTTCAAGTCCCCCGCCTTCTTGATGTCACATCCTGTCCCCGCCCGCATCCCCGGCGGCCGCGCGCGCGAGCCTGGCGCGCGGGTCCCTCTGCGCCCCCCGCCCCTCCCGGCAAACTTTTGTCCCCGCGGGGGGAGCCGCGCCCCCGAGCCGGACGCGGGGAGCCGCCGGGGGAGGGGCCCAGGGCCCGCCCCGCCCGGGGCCGCGGAGCCGCCACCGATCACCGTGCAGAGCGCAGGCTGCAGGCTCCGGGCGCTGACGGCACCGGGACACGGCCAGGCTCCGGGACACGGCCAGGCACCGCCGCCGACCCAGCAGCGCCGGAGCGCGTCCCCGTCCCCGCAGCCTCCCGCATGCCCGGACGGGGGAGGCGGCCGCGAGACATGCCACCGGCCCGGAAGCTCCTCAGCCTCCTCGTCCTCATCCTGATGGGCACCGAACTCACTCAAGTACGTGCAGCCAACGCCATTTTCCTCCCTGCGCGCGAGGCGCCCCGGGGGGAGCCCCGCCAAGTCGGGGAGCAGCTCCGCGCAGCCCCCCCGGCCCGGGCCTGCGAGCCCCGCGGGTGGGCAGGACGCTGAGTGCGCGCCCGGGGGTGGAGGGAGGGGTGCGCAGGGCGAGCTCCCCAGGACCCCCAGCCCTGGCCCCCGGGTGGCCCCCTTGTCCCCGCTGAGAAGTTCAGATGGAGGCAGGAGGGCTGCTGCTGTGATGGGGGGTGGGGAACAGGGCAGGCTGTCCAAGCCCCCCGTTTTCAGAGGGAGACCCCATGGAACCCCCACCCCCTGCTCCCCTCAGGCACCCCTGCTGCCACCCGGCTCCCTGGCAGCCGGCAGTGGCCACTGTGCCACGGAGACCAGATGGAGCCGGGCTGGGGTGCTCTGTGGGCGCAGCCTGGGGGTCCGGCGGGGGCCGGGGGGCAGAGGCCCCATGCTCAGCGTGGAGTGTGCGCGTGGCCCCCGGGCCGTGTGGCAACAGGGAGCCGGGCTCCGGCGGCTCCTCTCCGTGGCAGCGGCGTGTTCGGGAGCTGGCAGGCCCCCGGAGGGGGAGGGCGGGCTGTCGGTCAGCGCTCGGAGTCCTGGGGCCGGGAAGCGCCTCAGCTCCAGAGCCCGGCTGCTCCTCGGTGACATTAAAATGCCCTTTCGATGGAGCCACTGTGCCTGGCCTGCCGCCGGCCCTCTGGAGCGGCGAGTCCGGGAGGTGGGAGGGCGGCCGGCACCTCAGCCCCAAGCCCCCGACGCCCGCACCCCCTTCCCCCTCAGAACAAAGAGCAGACGGAAGCCAGGAGACAGGGTGAGAGGTGGATCACAGGAGAGAAGGCTCTGGAACAAGCTGCCGTGGTTTTGCCTGAAGCCCTTGCCCGCTCCCTGGCGCTGCCCGGGGAGAGCAGCCTCAGCCCCAGCCTTGTGGGGTCCCACTTACCCTCAGGGGCCCTGGGGAAGCTGCCTTGGCCCAGGGGACGCGGGCACTCGCCCCCCACAGACATGAGCACCCGCGGGCGGAAAGGAGCCAGGCAGGTCCCGGTTCACAGCGTGCGTCTCGTGTCGTCCCCTTGGGGGCAAGAGGTGGCAGGGCTTTGGGTGCCAAGCCCTGGTGGCCTTCCTCCTCCCGGGCGCCCCAGGCCCCCAATCGCAGACCACAGGGTGCATTGCCTCCGAGGGTCTCCTCACGTCTTTCTAAAGCTCCCTCGCTCTTGGAGGAAAAAAACTTTCGGTTGAACTTCAGTCGGAAGCTCTGGGCGGCCGAGGGCGCCCCTGCACGCTAGCGGGGGGCGGCCATCTGACAGCCCCACACACCCCGGCCCTTCAGCACCCTGGCCAGCTCCCAGCCCCTGGCGGGAGGGCGGGGGCACGGATACTTTGGGAGCGTCCCCTTTCTGACGCTGCGCCGGGCCTCTCTCAGGGGAATGTGCCCCTCCGTGCACCCCCACCCCAGGACGGCCCTCCCCTGTACCCGCCTTCAGAATCTGCCACCGGACGGAGCCCTGGTGTCCCTCATTGAGGGGTTTTTAGAGCAAAGGTTCATTGGGCTGAAATCGCTCCAGCCGTTCCGTGTCAGAGCGGCGGGTTCGGCGGCCAGCTCCAGAGATCCTGGGGGTCCCGCCCAGGTGGGCGCCCTCGGGCTGGGCCAGGCGCCTCTCACCTCCAGCAGTGACCTCTAGGGTGGGCACGCAGGGCTGGGGAGCTCTGAGTCCGAGAGCCCCGGGGGGACGCCCACGCCCACGTTGTCTTGCTTTCTCGATACCAAAGGGATGGCCCGGGGAAGCCACAGCACAGGACCCCCGGGGGCCTCAGAGCTCGGGGGGCTGAGCTGCGGCTGTGACCCCTCCCATGGCCACGGCCTCACTTTGAGGTCCTTTCAAGGGACGTGGGGTTCCGGAGCTGCTGCATTTGCGGGTGAGGCTGAGAGGACGTGGGAACAAGTCAGAAACGCGTGCGTTTCACACGCACGTTGTAAATGCGGCCGGGGGAGCAGGGGGCCGAGCACACGGCCCGGCCGTCTGTCCTGCCAACAGCGCACCTAGCACGAGCCCCTCGGTCAAACGCCAGCGAGCCACCGATGGCCCACGACGCGCCCGGCTGTGCGCCCAGAGGAGCTTTGACTTGACAGGAAGGCGTTTCACTTGGTCTTGTTCTGTGGTCTTTCAATTAAAGGGCTGGCCTTGCACGCTCCTTGCGAAGCCTGCCGTGGCGTTTTCCAGCCAGGGTGGGGGTGCCGTGGACATCTCTCTGTTCTGGGGGGGCTGGGCTCCCTCAGCTCCTGGCCCCTCAGATGAACACATGGCCCCTGTATGTGGTGGGGGCCTGCAAGGGCTGGGAAGCCCTGTAGCCCTTGAACCCAGCTGCCCTGATGCTCACCCCGGTCCCACCAGGTGCTGACCGGTGACCTTGAGGAAGGCTCTTGACCTCTCGGCCTGAACTCCCGCCTTTTTGGAACAGGGAGGATTAGACGCGGTGATTGTGGAAGGTGTCTCCCTACTACGCACCCCAGCCCTGTCCTCTCAGCCGCGTCCCTCCTTCCACACGTGGTCCCGGTGCCAGCCCGGGCTCACGGTGCCGAGCGTGTCCGGGCCTCACCGTCTGGCACCGGGCGGCCGGGCTTCCTGGGGAGACCCGAGGCCCGGCCGTAGTTATTTGTTGAAGAGGCTCAAGGGGCTCTGAACCAAGTGGGGTCCGAGTGGAGGCGGGAGGGCGGCGGCCTCAGGAGCTGCCGAGGCCGTGGGGACGGGTGATGTGTGAGCGGAGTCTCGGGGTGGCACCTGGTCCAGCGGTGAGCCCAGGCCAGGGAGGCGGGCGGGGGTGGCGCTGGGGGTTGTTGTTGTTGTTTGTTTGCTTGTTTTGAGAGAAGGTGAGAGAGAGAGAGGAGGGGGAGGGCCCAGAGCCGTCTCCATAGCTGTACGTCATCAGTTGTGACACAGTTTCATCTGACACAGGTGGAGGTGGGGCCGTGTGGGGCGGGGACCGAACCGGGGGCCTGCCCCACGGGAGGCGAGAACCTTCCCGCCGTCCCGGCGCTTACCTGTTGCGCCGCAGTTCAGCGTGTGGGTCTGTGTGGGTCAGAGCCGGGCATCGAACCCCGGACCTTGCGATTTCGAGGCAAGTGCTCAACCGCTGAGCTGTCCCCGCGTCCCCATGAGCACGGCCTTTCTTAATGACGTGATGCCCCCCAACACCCCGGTGGGGTTGCAGCTGTAACTGAGCCAGAGCATCCTTACGGGCCAACCGTGGTGGTCGTGTGCCTTGAGCCTTTGCGGGGTGACTGCTGTGTGCTCGGGCCCCAAGTCTGCTTGTGGCTTTAGGCGCCTGAGAGGGGAGCAAACCCCGGGAGGTGTGGTGGGCTCAGTGTGTGGATCAGGCAGGGATCACAGAGGAACTGGCATGGTGTTACCCCCCAAAACCCCCATCACCCCATAACCCCACCTCGGTTCTCTCATCCTCACACTCAGCTCGCTCTGCAGTGGGACACCCCAACCCACGTCCTGGAACACACATCGTGACAGTTAGACACAGGCTTGAGCCTGAACTTGGGCCAGTGACCCACTGACCTCCTGTCCGCCCCAGCCCCTCGCGGTCCCCAGTGTCCTGGCCACTGAGGGGTGGGGCTGGGGGCTCAGAACACATGGAATGTGTCCCACGTGGCCACCGCCCAGGGACTGCCCAGGTCACACCAGCGGGTCCCGGGGGAGAGGGATCCTCCCAGTTTAAGCTGTAAGCCCTCGACCCCGGGCAGCTGCCGGATCTCTGAACCCCGTTTGCGTCTCATTCCGCTGACTTCTGTCTCCCGGATTATAAAGGCGACTTCCTGCCTGGAGTGCTATTCATTACGGGCGTTAGCAGGCCCTGTAATCAGTACGAACAGCGCCGTGTCCAGCAACACGGCGCTAATTAGCAGCTGACCTGAATGAGATGCGCGTGGCAACCGCCCGGGCTGGCGGGAGAGGAGCCCGTTTTGGGCTCCGACGATGCTCTGTGGCCGCTCTTCCCTCGCCGGGACCGCAGCCATCGGGCCCCCGACGCTGGCGTGCGAGCGCCCCGGGCGGGAAGCGGAGGAGCCTGCCGCCCGCTTCTTACCTCGTCACGCGCGCCCTGAAGGCGTGCGGGGTGAGCCGGGCCCAGGGCCCGGTGGGTTTTCTCAGCGTTGCCGCGTGGCCAGCTCCCTGCCCAGCGCGTAGTCGGAATCACGTCGTGGCGGCCCCCACGCCCCTGTGCTGTCGTCCTCATTCTCGAAATGGGGGTGCCGGGGGGTTAAGGAACCCGCCAGGTAGCCCGGCAGCAAGGGACACAGGCCAGGTGCCGTCCCAGCTGACACCCGAGTTCACGTTCTCGAGACAGAGAAAAGTAAAAGGTGGAGAGAACGGCTGTCACCAAGAACCGTGAGGAAGTGGGGGTGCTGGAGCCAGCACACCGGACACCCCGAGTTCGGCAGAGGCGGTATCTGCGGCCTCGTCGGCCGGCTGTCCGGCCGCTGACCTTGAAACTTGGCAGTTAGTGGGGAGAAGCAGGACGGGCGGGCCGGGGTAGCTCCTTCCTACCGGGAGGGGTGGGTGACCTTGGACAAGGCCCTTGACCCCTGAGAGACAGACACCCAAGCAGTCGGGAGAAGGGCCCGGTTGTACTTTAGCCCAGGTTGCGTCTCATGACGGCTGCGTCGGTGACAATGGGTGACGGTGTTTAGAAGACAGGGCTCTGCTCCATGTGGGCCGGGCCACAGGAACACCCCGCGCCCTCCTGTGCACTGAGTGACACGGCGCACCTGGCTGGCACGGAGGCGACAGTGAAGGGCTGGGACTGAGAGACAGGAGGAGGCCGAGCCCCCCGCCCTCGTCCCATCCCCAGGCCCAGGTAATCGCGTCACCTCCGGGACGCCCGCCAGAGCGCCCCAGCCCCACCCAGGGGGCCCCCCCAGAGCGCGGCCTCGCAGCAGAGCGGCAGCCGCGGGGGGTTCTGGGAAGCACGTGACGCCCAAGGGACTCAAGTGGGGCCTTGGATGTCTGAGGCCTGAAGGAAAAGCAGAGGCGGGTCTATAAATATGATTTCAAACCTTAACACCCTGGAGTCAGACGCGGAGCTGTCACATACATGAATCCCTGTGCCCCCGCCCCTGTCCTGCCCGTCCCAGCTCCTGCCCTGCCCCTGCCCTGCCCTGTCCCTGCCCCTGTCCCGCCCCTGTCCCCACCCCTGTCCC
>PVKE010033467.1:0-17917 GCA_004027555.1 Craseonycteris thonglongyai
GAGACCCCAGCCCAGTTCCTGCCCTGTGCAGCCCCAGACCCACCTGTGGAATGAAACTATGTGGAAAAACCAATGATGTGCAACTATGGAGACTGTTCTGGGCCCTCCCCCTTCTCTCTGTCTCTGACTGTATCTCTCTCTCTCTCTCTCTCTCTCTGTGTCAAAAACAATAAGTAAATCTTTAAAAAAAAAAAAATGTGTTCTAAGCTTGGCACACTCTTTTGGAGCCCATCTCATTTGTAAATTGGGTTGCCTGAAGCAGCAATCTTCCATTTAGTGACTACGTTTTGAGCTTTTCCTGTGTGCTTGACACAGTGCTGGTGGTAATGGGGAAAAGGGGAGGCATGCCCCCTGTCCTCTTGGAATGTAGAGTCTACAAGAGGCAAATGGAACAAATAATCGTTGGCTCTTTTTTTTACACTCAAGACAACTTTAGTACTTATTAAAAATTTTGTAAGTGCATGCCCCATCTTGTTTTATTTTTACCCTCCACATCTTGGACTATTTTGAAACAGTTCTAAGACACTGCATCTAAAATATAGGGACTTTATCTTTTCAGTGTAACTGCAATGCCATTTTCAGTTGCTTAACAGTTAACAGTATGCAATCAGTGCTCACATTTTCCCAATCACCTCACAAAGGTTTATTACAGTTGATTTGTTCAAAATAGGATCCAGATAAGGTCCTCGAATTGCATTTGCATTTGCTAAATCTCTTCATCTGTATTCCTTCCCACCTCCTTTTACCTTGAAGTTATTTATCAAAGACACCATATTGTTTATCCTACAGAGGTTCTCATGTCTGGATTTTGCAGCTTGCATTTGCAGGCATCACTTTACATATCTCTCTGAGCCCCGTATTTCCTGTAAACTGGATGTTAGATGTAGAAGCTGGTTCTAGATTCTAGTTCAGTTCTGTGTCCTATGGTGGAACTGCATCATTGGTGGTGCTGTGTATTCACTAGGAGGCACATGATGGCTGATTGTCTCTCTTTTCATAACATTAAGATTGATTGTTGGGACAGGAAGTCAACATCAATTTTATAATAAGGTGTGCCATCAGTTATAGGTATGGCTTTTCAGAGGGAAAGAAAAGGAAACCTTATCTGAAATGCACCAAACATTGTAGTATATTAGAATTTTCACCCCCATTTAATTATTCCAGTGAGTGACATTCTTCATATAGAACCAGGAAAACATAATGTTTACAGATCTATGTAGTGCAATACAGGGAAAGACATGGGTGCTATTAGAAGTTACAGAAGGGACCGGATCTAGTCTGGGAAGTCAGGGCAGGCTTCCATGAAAACCTGATGTTTAAACTGACAACTAAAAGGTGAATGGGAGTTGGCCAAGCCAAGTGAGGGTAGGGGGGTGGGGCCATTATTCAGGAAGTGGGAGTAGCCTGTGTGTGAGGAGGCCCTGACTCAGGGGAACTGGAATCAGTCAAGACCTGAAGGAAAGTAGAAATCAGGAGGCAGAGGAGGGCAGGTCCTGAGATGGAAGACTCAGATAAGGAGCTTGGATACTATTCTGAATGTAATAAAAGGCCATGGAAGGTTGATGTTTTAGGGGGTCAATTAATAATACCCCCCATTTCCAGTCAAGTTTGGAAACAAAAAAGAATGCAGATAATGAGCCGATTTCTTTCTGGGGAAAGCTCAGTGGAACAGATGGCTTTAAACCTGGGCCATGTGGCCTTGCTAATGCAGCCTCCCTACCCCCTGAAGTAGGCTTCTCCTGTCCCACCTCATTGGACAACCACAGGTTTCTTCCCAAAAGGAGGGAGGGAGTGGATGAGAACTCTCCGTGCCATCTGTAGGTAAATAATTTCCAAAGATGTCACCAGCTTTGGACATGAGAGAGTGAGAAGGGGCAGGAGGCCGGGAGCGTGTAGTAAGTAGTGGAGATCCGCCTACATTAGGGAGGATGCCTTACCTGGCCGCCCGCCCCCACAAACACACACACACACTCAAAATGATCTGATTCATCATCTGTGAAACCATTTTGTTCCTAGAGACTCGATTACAGGAAGCAAAACTGAATACAGTGAGACCAGTTAAAAATCTCCTTAGCCTGAAGCTGGTGGGTACTCAGGTACTTATTAGAGCATCACCTGTACTTTTTTGGACACCTGAGACATTGCATAACTTTAAAAGCTATGGTGGACATCTAAGCAAGAAATAATAGTGCTGGTGAGATGGAGAAAGGAAATGCTTGGGGAGGTGAAAGGAAAGGGGCATGGTGTTGGGTTAAGTGCTGAGCAGCGAGGGAGAGTAGAAAGCCATGGAGATGAGCTCTCAGACCATTTGGGAGGCAGGCAGAGTTTTCTCTTTCCTCCACTAAGTAATGTTGATTTAAAATTACTTGAGGATATATTAAAAGCAAAAAGATATTAGAAACAGAACAAAAAAATTTTAAAGCTTTCCAATTTTTTAATATTTAAATTTGATGCATTTAGGAGTGGGGGTTATTCTGTTTGTTTCTCATTTTTGAAGTTGGATGCTTCAGCTTTTCTTCTTTTCTATTTTAAGCATTCAAGTTTTTACATTTTCCTCAAGTTCTGCTTAACTGCATCTCATCATTTTTGATAATACAGTATTTTCATTATCATTAAATCTGAATATACTTTAAGTTTCTATTATGGTTTCATCCTTTATCCATGATATTAAGAGATATGTTTTTAAATTTCCAAACTTGTTGGAATTTAACTTATTCTTTATTTATTGACATTTTATTTATGTTTTTGTTACTGCCCTTAATACAGATAGCTTATGGCAGTGACATAGCCTCCTTATAGTGTTAAGCCTTTGTAAAACTATTTGCGGGGAAGCCCGGATGGCTCAATGGGTTAAGTGCTTGCTTTGCAGCCCCAGGGACTGAGGATTGAATCCCAGCCCCAGCCCATGCGGACCCATATGCTGAACTAGGGTGTGCTTCCCGTGTGGGAGGCCCCCAGTTTGGCCCCTGGCTCGAGGAGGCTTGCTTCCCATGTGGGAGGACCCCAGCCCAGTTCCTGCGCTGTGCGGTCCCAGCCCACCTGTGTGGAAGAAACCATGTAGAAAGCTGATTACATACAACTATGGAGACTGCTCTGGGCCCTCCCTCCTCTCTCTGTCTCTCTGTCTGTCTCTGTCAAAAGCAATAAAAAACAAAACAAAACTATTTTGCTTCTTATTTTAACCTGGATTTTGCAAATTAGAATTTATAGATTCTAATGCTTGTCCATTTTTCCTCAAAAATCTTCATTTATTAATTTGTTTTTATTGGGGGGAGGGGTGTTGGGAAGGACATATGTTAATTATCAAGGTCATATTAGTTGCCATTTATTATCAGAATCCTGGAAGGAAGCAAGTTAATGTTTTTGGAGTATCATTAATTAGTTTTGCTTTTACTTTAAACAGGAGTATGCTGTGAACTGCCATGTTATCACCTGGGAGCGGATTATCAGCCATTTTGATATATTTGCGTTTGGGCATTTCTGGGGCTGGGCCATGAAGGCCTTGTTGATCCGTAGTTATGGCCTCTGCTGGACCATCAGTATTACGTGGGAGCTAACTGAGGTAAGAAGGTGGGGATGGCCATTCTCTAGCCCCTACGGCGTGGATAGGCTATATGTGGAAGGAAGCTAGTCTGTTCGTTACCAGGCAAGCAGTCCATTCTCCAGGCCCTGTGGTACAAAACTATATTTAAACCACCCCCAGGAATATTTTACAGCTTTGTGAGAAAAATAACTCCATGTTAAATTAAAGTCTACTTCTGTCTCACAAATCTTAAAGAGAAACAAGTGAAATAAAACTTAAAGAATGAAGTTGAAATCCCAAGTGAGACAAATAAAGTGTAATGAGATTGGCTTAGAAGTAAATAGACATTTTACCTACCAACTAGTTTCCATTTTGAGATAAGTAGGACTGTGGGGTTTGGAGATTATAAGGGCATCCATGAAACCGTAGCTGAAAAATGGATTCCCAAGATAGCTTTAATTCCTTAGTAATTGGGGGCATTTTCATTTAATGAATGAAAGAGATATATTCTTGAAAAACTTAGCAAAATGAAATTTGGGGAACTAATTTATTGTTGAGTTGTTATTCATTTCCAAGGAATCACATTTGCCCATGTGCAAAGTACATTTCTCAATACTAGTCATTATCCTGACCCTAACTTAGAGAAGCATGCCACTTAGATATAGCTTCTATTAATGTACCTCTCACGGCCCTAGAAACTAGAAGTCCCAAGTTCAGGGTGCCATCAGGCTTGGTTCCTTCTGAGAGCTATAAGGGCTTCTGTTTTTGCTTCCCCTGGTTTGCTGGCAATCTGGCATTTCTTCGCTGGTAGATGCATCACCCCAATCTCTGCCTTCGTCTTCACATGGCATTCTTCCTGTGAGCTTTCACATGGTGTTCTTTTTATATTGCCCCCCAGTCTAAAGGATTAGGGGCCCACTTACTCAAGTATGACCCCTTAACGAATTACATCTGCAATGACTCTGTTTCCAAATAAGTTCTTAGGATAAACCAGAAAAATGCAGTATAGCCCATGTATCCCTGAGGGAACCAGAGAGGAGAGGCTGGCTTTGTTATGTGGGTCAAGGTTGGATTCCAGGTGTGCAGCTCACGTTCCTGCTCTCCTGTATTCTGTCCCTGTGACTTCCAGGCATCCTAATAACCTGGCCACTGTGTGCCCTCGTGCTAGGCCCCTGACCTCGGCTTCCTCTTCTTCACACAACAGATAGGCCTGCTGACCCTTCCTCTCCCTGCTCAGCACCCTATCATCCCCAAGTCCTGGAAGCTCCCTTTTCTAAACACTGTAGTCCATCTGTGTCTTTATGCACTTTTGCTCCTACTTGTATCTAATCCACTGTCATCTCTTCTGTAAGTTAGTCATCTCCCTTCATCTTCTGACAAAGTGACCTTTTTCAGACCTCAACCCAATAATATTTTTGTCCTCCTAATAACTCTTTAGTGTTTGTGCATTATTTTGAAACGACGCTCACACTTCTGAACCGGCCTATGAGGCCTGATTTTAATTGGTGCTGGCCCACCCATCCCCCAGCCTGGTTGAGACCCTCCACCCTGCTGTCTGTGCTCAGGCCTTCTTTGCTGTCTTCTTTTCAAAGACTACTTTCCTCCTACAGAGCCCTCCCCCAGGCTGTTACCTCTTCGCTCCTCCCTCCACTGGCTGTGCTCCATTTGTACACCAGAAGTAAGAGAGCTTCCCCGACCTTTTCCTTTGAAACACTCCGCACATTTCTCATACTTAAGTGTACTTTCCTGCTAAACATTATGCCTCAAGAGTGCAGGGCCCATATCTGCATAGTCCTCGAAACTCTGCCTCACATGCGACAGAACATTCCCAAATCCCTAGTGAAGGAATGAATGGGACCCCCTCCATGTTCTCAGATTTTTCAGGGACCCATCCCACCCCTAGAATCTGGTACCAGGAAAGCTCCTCAGGCTGAACTATGCCCACCATAATACATTCTCTGCATAGCTTTGTTTCCACAAGTATGTGTCATCAACTTCTGCTGCAGTTTCCCTCTTCCCTAAGGGCAAGGTTTAATGCTCCATCTTGTGGCTGGGAACCTGGGACTATCTCAGGGGAAATGCCTGGCCCACCTGGGGTCAGAACACAGCCACAAATCATCACCTGCAGTAGCTGCTTTGTATCTTCTCAGCAGCAGGAATGTTAAGAAGGCAAACTCATATTTGAGATGTTCTCCAGTCTACTTAATGCTTTCATGAATAATTTTATCCTGTGGTGTTCTTTATATCACTTCAGAGGTTTGTAATTATGAGTTGCCTTGTTTCCAGAGACCTCCACGTAATTTTTTTGTGATTGCAGACCTTAAAATTAGCCTTCACACCGCAGGGCATTCTGCTCTGGGCACAGCTGATAGGCCCTTTATTTTGAACAACACCATTTCCATGATAGACTCTGTGCCACCTTAGACCTTACTGTTCTCCTTTCTGGAATGCCTTCATCTTTGTGCCTGTCTCTTGACACCAGTCCTTCCTATCCTTAATGATCACACTCCAATATGTCTTCCTTCCAGCAGCCTGCCCAGTGCCATCCATCAGAATGAATCTCTCCTGCCCCCACCGTGTTCCGTTTGTGCCACCATTGTGCCACTTGCCACAGCTTACCTTATTCATGGTTCTGGATAACCATCTGATTCCTACCCTTGAGGTCAAGAACCTTGACTTCATTTTGTCTCACCATCTTGTACATATAGAAGCTTAATAAAAGATTGTTATTATTGTGATTCGGTTAGTGTGAGATTTCCTACTAAGCTATTCACTTCCTACATCATGCCATCAAGATCGAACCCTTTCTACTTTTATAACTTACTGTTTTACCCAAATATCTGTGGAATATGTCTAAAATGCATGGCTTCAATATCAAGCTGCTAATTTTGAGTATTATGCTTGTGCTTTGTTGGCAGGTATGAAAACTTTTCTCCTTTTCCCCTCCTGGGTCCCTGTCATGTTGTCATTAGCTAATATAATCATTGGTAGAATTTTTTAGAGGGACCATCATTTCTTAAAAACCTTATGTCAGAAGAAGAGCTGTTTGTATTAGTACTATTTGCAAACCATCCACAATATGAAAAACAGGAACCAGATTACAGACCCTGCTTTTTCTTTTTTTAATACATTAGGAAAAACTGGTATATCAATAACTTCCTAAAATAATATATTATTAAAAGGAAATTTACCTTTCCACATGGTGCCTCAGTTTTCCTTTTTCACAACCATCGTCTGTTGTGTTTCTCAGCTTTTCTTCATGCATCTCCTGCCCAATTTTGCCGAGTGCTGGTGGGACCAGGTCATTCTGGACATCCTGTTGTGCAACGGCGGTGGCATCTGGTTGGGCATGGTCGTTTGCCGGTTCTTAGAGATGAGGACTTACCACTGGGCAAGCTTCAAGTGAGTCGTCTGCTTTCTGGACATCAGTCATGGATTGTCACACTGGATATTTAACTACTCTAGTGGCATGCAGCTTTAGTACGGTTTTTGATGAAAAGGAAAAATTGTATGTTAATAACGAAAATTCAGAAGTGATTGTGAACCTTATTTTAGGCCTTCATCCAGAAAATGCTAAATCGTTCACAATTTTCTCAAGTCCATCGCCTCCTTTTTAGCCTTGTGCTCCACCTGCATTCAGACTCCCATCACTGGATTCATTAGCACCCCACCCCAGGCTATCCCCTCACTGCCTCCTCACACCATTGCTTGAGTGATCTTTTTAAGCATGTCTGGTTCATCATGTCATTCCCCTGTGATGGCTTCTCATGGGCTTATTAGCACAAAGTGTATGTCTGTGGTCTCTCAGCAGGTGAGGTCCCCTTCCTCTATACCCTCCTGAGCCCCTGTGCATACTCCTCTCTACCTGGATTTGACCAGTGTGCCCCTGGGCCAGGCTGGCTGGTCCTTTTCTTTCCTGACTCGTCTCACATGTTCCCTCTTCACGTAGTTGTCTCTGACTTTGTAAACTGGCCGCATGTTCCTCCTCAGCCTCCGTGGAGGACTTTGCACACCTCCATCGTCCTCTATCCTGCCTCTCTGAACTTGCTCCTCACTTTGACTGGGGCAGGAACCCTGCCATTGATAAGGAGGAAAAGAACAAACAAGGGTAGTGATAATGAAAGTAGTTGTTGTTTTTATTGTGTTTAAATCTTTGCCTATTTAACAAAATATGAGCATTTTCCAACATTTAAATATTCGTCTAAAACATAATTTTAAAGGGTTTCTTTGTTTCACAATATATAAACTATAACATATTTATTTAACCAATTCCCTTTTAGAATCAGTAGTTGTTGCAAAATTTTTAGTTTTCACTTTTATAAAGAAGGCTAGAGTGAACATTCTTGAACATCTGTCTTTGTGTGCATCTCTGGTTCTTTAAAAAATAAATTCTTAGAAGTAGAATATACCCATTTATATCCTCACATGTATGCACCAGTGTACAAGTATGTAAGTGTTCATTTCTCTCTTTCTTTGAAAATTATTTTTAAACATTTGTCAATTTTATTACACATACAATTGTGTGATATTGAATTTCTAGCCTATTTCTTTTGGATTCTTTATCTTTAATTAGTGCTTTTTTATATGTATATTAAGAATATTTGCATTTGTCATAAATATGACTTTATTTCTGTTGTGTCATTGTTTTCTAATTTTGTTTGTGGAAGGTTTGTCATTTAAACCTTAATAACTTTCAATCTTTTTGTTTATGTAAATGTTAACTATTGTTCTCTAGTTCTTTAATAGTTTAGTCTTTTTGTTATAAATAACTTATTTAATTGATCTCATATTTATTTTGGTATATGATTTCAAGGGGAATTGTTATAGTGTTTTTATAAGTGATTAACCAGTTTTCCTCATTTCTTTTATTAATAGTTCTTTCTTTGGCCAGTGACTTGAAAGCATTCATTTAAATATATTTAAGGCAGTATATAGCGTAACAAAAACTGTAGCTATGCTGGATATTACTCCAAGCAAACTCTTTAAACAATATCTCATATATCAATCCTAGAGTAGGCCCTATTATTCTCTTCATTTTAGGGATGGTGATACTGAGACTTACCGGTAGGTTTGGTAATTTGCCTAAGAACACACAGCTAGCAAGCAGTTAAGTCTGAATTTGCGTCAGACTGTCTGGCTCCTTAAACACTGCCGTAATGCATGCTACTTTCATATATTTATGCTTCAAATTAGACTTGAGAGCTATTTGTCACATTACCAAAACATAAACTAAACTAATAAACAGAAAATCCCCTTGGTGTTTTTGTTTGTTTGTTTGTTTGTTTTTAAGTTACATTAAATGTACAAACCAAATATAGACTAACTTAAGTGGGAAAAACCTCTTTATTAAAGTATTCCAATCCTCGATCATGCTGTATTTCTCTATTTATTCCTGTCTTTCTCTACCTCTTTCCATGAAGTTTTGCCATTTTTAAAAATACTAGTCCTTCTTCATTCCTGTTCATTTGGGGTGGTCTCTATTTTTTGTTGCTTTTGGTTTGCATGTGCTTGCTGTGAGATTTTCTCACTGCATCCTTGCTGATAAGTAGGTGATGAATAAAGGAGCAAACCAGGCTTTCTTCCATTCCCTCCCTCCCCAAAAAATATAAGGCCTTACTTACCTGTACTTGTATCTTCAGCACTCAGCACAGTGTCTGAAACATAAAAGTCCTTGATAAAAGTCTTTGTTGAATTGAAGAATCCATACCAGTTACTGAGTGCCATTCACCTTGGATTTTGGCTCTCCTGGACCAGGGCTAGAATGCACACCCAGCTTTGGGCGTGCAAGGTGAGGTTGGTTGTACCAGCCAGTTGCTCCCTCAGAGCCTAAATGTTCTCATTGCTAATGTGTTGGTTGTTTGTATCGATAAGGGGAGGATGAATTTTTTAAATGAGTCACTTCTAGGATTAGAACTAAGAAAGTTTAAAAATCACTGCTCATCAACCCAAGCTATTCACTTTTCTGAGGAAGACACAGGTGAAGAAATGCTGTGGGAGACCTCAAGAGTTGTTCTCTATTTTACTAAAGCACCCTGACCTGGGAGACGGGCAGACAGTGGATGGGAATCAGATCCTTGCCGTATTCCTCCCCCTGCCTGGCCTGGTTCCGGGTGGTTCTTTCCAGTGCCTCTCAGCTTCTTTTGTCACCAGTTCACAAATTAAGGCTCTGAGGGGGCCTGTCATCCCTGAAATTCCCCATCGTGGGGGCTGCTCTCAGTGCTTCACCTGTGAATAAAGACCATCGTTGGAGTGATGGTTCAAAAGGAAAGGAATGTTTTTGTTCGGAGCATTGGTTGTAAAATATCAGTGCACAGTTGTTTTTTTCTTTTGGGTTGTTTTCTTTCCCTTCCTTATCTCTTTGGATTTTCTCTTCTTAACAGGGACATCCACACCACCACCGGGAAAATCAAAAGAGCTGTTCTCCAGTTCACTCCTGCCAGCTGGACCTACGTTCGATGGTTTGACCCCAAATCTTCGTTTCAGAGAGTGGCTGGAATATACCTTTTCATGATCATCTGGCAGGTATTGTTTTCCAGATGCCCAGAACAAGGAAAAAACTAAACACTATCCAGGAATGTAGAGGTAATGCTAGTTGACATTGCTTAGCAGCTAGATGCTTCAGAATATCTAATATTCTGTAGCTGACGAATGGAATAATTAAACAAAGCGATGCTATTGCACCTAAGGTCTTGCTTTCTCATGAATTCATTTTAAAATATGGATCTTTGAATTATGTATCAGAAACAGATTACAAATCCCTGAAAGAAGCTCGTGTCAGCGTCCATCACCCGATGAGTTGGGCAGTGGATTGCTTTCCAGAATGACCATTTTCACAACCAAAGGAAACGATGCAAGGCTTTTTTCTTATGTTCCAAATTCAACGTTTGATTTTAAAATTGTGCCTCAGCTGTTACCACTTTGAGTGATTTGTGAAGAGCGCAGTGAAGAAGCCTCTGCTTCCTATGGGAACTGGCACTCTGGGGGATGTGGCTCCTGCAGAGTGGTGTCAGCAGTGGAAGGCTCTTGTCACAAGCAGACTGTTAGCTGGTTGAGGTGCTTCAGGCAGCCGTGGATCTTGGGGAAGGATTTTGAAACATCTCCGTTTTCCAGGGACAGTCTCGGATCCTCCCGTCCCTAGTCTAATTGTTTCACAACTTTGGAAAACTAGCGGAGGGAAACAGCTTTTACCTGAATGGTTTTTCCAGAATCATCAGAAATTATATCCTTTGGGAAGCTGGGATGGCTCAGCAGGTTAAGCGCTTGCTTTGCAGCCCCGAAGCCTGAGGATCAAATCCTGGCTCCAGCCCATGTGGACCCATATGCTGAACTGGGGTGTGCCCCCAGTTCAGTTCTTGCCGGGACCTATGTGGGAGGCTCCCGGCCCAGTTCCTGCCCTGCGCAGCCCTGTGCCCACCTGTGGAGTGAAACTATATGGAAAACTAATGCTGTCAACTAGGAAGACTGCTCTGGGCCCTCCCCCTTCTCTCTGTCTCTTCTGTCCCTCTCTCTCTGTCAAGAAAAAAAAACAATAAAAACAAATCTTTAAAAAAGAAAGAAAGAAAGAAAGAAATTATATCCTGAATACATATGCACAAAATAATGTTAACATAAGGGAAAAAAATCAGCACGTGTTGCTTTAAAGACATGCAGTCCTTGTCCAGACATGGAGAATGATAATGCCTGTCTCAATAAATGGAATTTGTGGACACAGTAGTGTATGTGAATAGTCGGTCACCTTGGGGAAGTCAGCATGTAAACAAATGGGAGTGTAAATGGATGGAGATTAGTTTTACCTTATCAGGACAATGTCAGGAAAGGTTACAAGAACTGAGGAGGAATTCCAATCTGCTCAGGAGAGATAGCAGTGTGCTCCTAGAATGGCAGCATTCCATGGGGCACACCTTTCCCAAGTGTGAGCATTGTGCTGTCTACCTGTGGTGTTCATTAATGGGCCATATATACATATATATCCATGAAGTCAGTGCTATGGGAAAAGATACGTGTTTTATGTTACTGAAATGAACCTTCCGGGTCTTGTGATATATGGTCCTTGCCCCTTGTTTAATCTGGACGGGCAATGCAGGATCCGGGCCCGGGCATCCAGCTTGTCCCCGCCAAAGTCTCTTCTGTGCTGCTAAGCACACTTCGGTGAGCTGTGCCCTGATGCCAACCTCAGGGGGAAGCACCACTGCCTCTAGGTGAAGCTCGGACCACCCCCTCACACCCACTACTTTGAAGAGCTTCCTTTGGTGGAGGATCAGCTGGGTCCCAGGCATGTGCTGACCTAGTCCAGTTGTCCTTGGTGGACGTATCTCAAGTTTCTCTTTTGGTTGTTAAAGATTTACTTTTCTAGACCTGCTTTTCTCTGTATATATACCATTTGATTGGAGTAATTATTTCTACACTTTCACTTTGAGTCTTTGTCCTTGTATCTGAGTTGTGTCTCTTGTAGGCAGCATAAGCTTGGTTTTTGTTCTTTAATCCAGTTGCTACTCTGTGTCTTTTTATTGGTGCAGTCAGTCCATTTACATTTAGGGTGATGATGGATGTATGAGGATTTCCTAGAGCCATTTTATCTTGTGTTTTCTCATAGCTCTTTTTTTCGACTCATACAACTCAACAACAAAAAAACAAATGATACAATTAAAAAATGGGCAGAAGACCTAAACAGACACTTCTCCCATGAAGACACACAAATGGCCAACATATATATGAAAAAATGCTCCACTTCACTAGCAGTTAGGGAGATGCAAATAAAAACCACAATGAGATACCACCTCACACCTGTAGAATGGCTATAATCAACAAGACAAGGGATAACAAGTGCTGGAGAGGCTGTGGAGAAAAAGGAACCCTCATACACTGGTGGTAGGAATGTAAATTGGTACAACCACTATGGAAGGCAGTATGGAGATTCCTCAAAAAACTAGGAATGGAATTGCCATATGATCCGGCAACCCCTCTCCTGGGTATCTACCCAAAAAACCTGAAAACCTTAATTTGCAAAGATACATGTACCCCAGTGTTCATTGCAGCACTGTTCACAATGGCCAAATCATGTAAACAACCAAAATGCCCTTTGATAGGTGACTGGATAAAGAAGTTGTGGTATATTTACACAATGGAATACTACTCAGCGATAAGAAAATATGAAATACAGCCATTTGTGACAACATGGTTGGACCTTGAAACCATCTTATTAAGCGAAATAAGTCAGACTGAAAGAATAAGGAAACATATGACCTCACTCATAGGTGGAATATAAAACTGAAAGTAACAAAGAAACAAAAACTCATGGACACAGTCAGTAGTTTAGTGGTTACCTGAGGGTAAGTGGGGAAGGAAGTGGGGGAGTATTGAAGGGGCATCAAGTATATGGTGATGGAAAGAGAACTGACTCTGTGTAGTGAGCACATAGTGCAATACATGGAAAATGTTCTGTAGAATTGTACACCTGGAACCTATGTAATTTTTACCAACCAGTCACCCCAATAAATATAACAATTAAAAAGAAAAAGAATCCAAACCTCCCCCCCGCCCCCCAATTTACTTTTCTACAGTGGGACTTCTTTTAGACCTGTCCTGATTTTTATAAGGCTGAGGAGGTGTTCTATGGTACATATTTGGTTAAATCATACTTACGATTTCTGCTTTTATCTTTTTTTTTTTTTGAACAGGTGGGTAAGATTTGCAGTTTTCAATAGGGATCAATCAGTGCTTTTTTTCTTTTCTTTTTTTTTTACATTTTGAATTTATACATATATTTTCAGTCCAATTTTAGGACTACAGGAATTTTACAAAATTTTATTGATGCCATGTCTGCATCCCATGTCCAAAATCCTGATTTCTTTTTGACCTGCTCCTCTCTCCTCTACCTCCCCCCTCCCCACTAATGCTCTGATAACCACTGAACTGTTGTCTGTGTCTATGAGTTTTTGTTTGTTTGTTCTGTATCTTTTTTGCTTTCAGTTTCATATCCCACATGTGAGTGAGGTCATATGTTTCTTGACTTTCTGACTGACTTATTTCCCTTAGTGCAGAGGTGGGTAATTGTTTTGGCTTGGGGGCCACTTTGTGGAAACGAAGGTTAGCGGAGGGCCACACCTTTTAAAATGATTGCATTTATTAGTTAACTTTGCATTTCAGAAAAGATATAAATTGTATCATAAAAATCTGATGTCTTGGCGGGCCACAAAAAAACCTGTAGTGGGCCGCAGTTTGCCCACCCCTGCCTTAGTGTGACGATCTCAAGGTCCATCCATGTTTTCCCAAATAGCAGTATTTCATCTTTTCTTATGGTCAAGGATTTCTGCTGTATTCAAAGCATGTCTCTTCTAACTATCCCAGCAGATCACACACATGACCCAAGTGACGATCATGCAAGCCAGGAAACGTAACTGCCGGTGATCCCAGGTGCCTCTGTTCCCACCCTAGCACCTCCTCCAGGACCCCTGATTGGTTTGTGTCCACATTGTCCTGGCTTTTACCAAGTTTACATAGCAGCCTTTGGAAGACCCAATGTATTTCCTAAAAATATTGTGAACGTATCACTTGTTTTTAGTTGTACAGTGTCTAGTTAAGAGAATATATGATTATGATTTAGCATGAAGTATCAAGTTGACTAATGCCTTCTTTTTTTTTCAGCTAACTGAGTTGAATACCTTCTTCTTGAAACATATCTTTGTGTTCCACGCCAGTCATCCATTAAGTTGGGGCAGAATTCTCTTTATTGGTGGCATCACGGCTCCCACAGTGAGGTAATTTTACATAAGTCTATCATTTGAGCATGTTAACCTTCTTTTTAAAGATGTATTTTTATTGTTTTTGACAGAAAGAGAGACAGACAAGACACAGAAGGGGGAGGGCCCAGAGCACTCTCCATAGTTGACATTAGTTTTCCATATAGTTTCACTCCACAGGTGGGCACGGGGCTGCGCAGGGCAGGAAGTGGGCTGGGAGCCTTCTACATAGGTTGCGGCAAGAACTGAACTGGGGGCTCACCTAGTTCAGCATGTGGGTCCACACGGGCCAGGGCCGGGATTCGATCCTCGGTCTCTGGCGCTGCAAAGCGAGCACTTAACCCACTCAGCCATCCCAGCATCCCCCGTGTTAACCTTCTTTGTATTCTGTTTAGCATAAGGGAAGTCACAAAAACTAGCAGATTTTCCATGAAAATGTCATTCTAAGAAATTATACATCCACAATGTGAAGAAAATGTTTTGCTCTCAGACCTCAGTAACATGAAACGAACAAGCAACACCACACCATGGTTTTGAAACCCCTTTACAATCTTCAGTATCATTCTTTTTTCCCTGTAACATCCTATTTAAAAAAGTAAACAAGTTAGCAGTGATGCTGAATTTTCTTTGAAAAATACAAATGTTTTTGTGGTAGATCTAAAGTCATAAATGATATTTTTATAATGAGACTCTTTTCAAGTTAATTACCATATTTTTTCATGTATAAGATGATACTTTTGTCTAAAATCGTTAGACTAAAATTTGGGATTCATTTTATACACGGGATTAACCTGTGTATTGTTTTCTTACTGTTAGGTTAGATAAGTAAGGGTTGTCTTATACATGGGGCCATCTTACAGACGGAAAAATATGGTAAGTTAATTTCCTTTTTTAAATGTCCTTCCTGTAGTCCAGGACACCTGGGAGAAGCATGGATCTTCATGCCACAATTCCCCTGGATTTGTGTAGGGCCAGAGAGATGAGGCATTATTCGGAGACTCCCGTCACATAGATTAATGCCAGTGAACCTCAAAGCAAAATGTTTTCATTTGTTTCTTTTTTTTTTTTTTTTTTTCTATTTAGAAATGGCATTTGGGTTTTTATTTCACTGATATGGAGTATCTATCATTGATAGTAGAAGCACCACAGATCTCTGCACAGCTGATACAAATACAAACTAAGCAGTTAAAAGGGAAGCTATCGGGTAATTTAACTTACCATTTTTAATGTGATTACAAATTATGTAAGTAGAGGCCTCCCTTGCCAAGGAGAATAGCTATTTTCTTGGTCAAACATACCTCTTACTCCCAACCACTACCTCTTCTTGTCCTCATCCATTATTACAATTACATTTGTAGTATAAGATGTGGGGATTTATAGAGAAAGGTAGATATCTCTGTATATATGCCCCCAAATACTAGATTGAATAATCCAAAGAAGACACATCTGAGTCTCATGGAGTTAGGCCCACAATTCCAATTCTTCTTTTTATTTTGACAGTTGGTAAACCAGCAGCCCTTGAACTCCTTATAGACCACTGAGTGGTCTATTGAAGTAGTTATCTGATAAATGCTATTTTTCCTTGGAGGATCAGGCCTCTCTTCCTTATTTAAAATTTAATTTAATTTAATTTGAGGCCCACAATTTTATTTTATTTTTTAGTTATTTTATTGTTGATATATATAGAGAGAGAACTGAACTGGAGGAACTCCCCAGTTCAGCATATGGGTCTGCACGGGCCGGGGCCGGGATTCAATCCTCGGTCCCCAGGGTCCCCGGCGCTGCAAAGTGAGCGCTTAACCCACTGAGCCATCCCGGCTTCGGCTCACAATTTGTTCCAGTAAAGATTAGCAGCAGTTTCTTCGTAAAATTAGGAGCAACCAACAAGTCAGTAAGTGGAAAATAAATCTCTTATAAAACAATAACAAATCACATCTGATTTATTATGAAATTTCAATGTTGTTAAACATTTCAAAATAGAAACTAGAGGCTAAAATCCAAGTTTTGACTTTTCGAGAGCTCTCAAAATGTTTGCCAAATATTGTGGATTTCTGCAGAATTCTTATTTTGTATAAGAATTAGCTGTTTCTGTGTTTTTATCCCACTTAAAGCAGTTCCTATGTAAGAAGATGCTTTAACAAGCTTGTTGGAAAGATGGAAATACTCTACTGGGTTTAATCACATCCATTTTAGTTAGCAAATAGCAGGCCCTAAAGGAGAGAAAGCTTGTAGGCTTCAGGATAAATCATATACAGCACACTCCATTTTCTTCCTTTTGGGCTAGACTTTTGCAAAAATTTGCTTTGAGACAATGTTTCAGTAAACGTTCTTTCAATCTAATAATATAGAGTGCAGCATAAGGGGATGGATACATTAGAGCAGGGGTTCCCAACCTTTTTATACCCTAGGGAGCATTCTAAAATATCGGTAGGGCGGCGGGCACCAGCTATTTCTAAGGATGTTTATTATTGAACAAGAACAAAAAATAATAAACAAAAATAATTTTAAAATAATAAATTGTACAAATTATATACACACAAAGAAACATATACAAGATGTAATACAAAGTAAATAAAAAACACATGTATAATAAAATCATTTAAAAAAACATAAACGAAAACAAAAAAAAACCAATCTGTGAGTGTGATCTTTGGCATTGTATTTCATTGGCCAGTGCCTCGTAATTAGGAGAGTATGACAACAACCCCGTTAGCAAACAGTTATTAAGATGCTCATCGGTAAGTCGAGATCTATATCGTGGTTTTCTTAAATTCATGTTTGAAAACAAAGATTCGCATAAATACGTTGACCCAAAAAACGATTTGATTTTATATGCAGCTTTTTAAAAAAATGGGAACCTTTCTTTGTTGACTATGTTCCATAAGTCCTCTGATATTAAGGATTTTAGCAAAATATCGTTCTTAAGGTTCAAAATTTCTAACTCCAGTTCTTCTGCTTTCTCCTGAACAAGGTCTGCAATACATGTGGCTAGTTCTATTACATTTATTTGGCAAGTAAAAGGATTGATACAGGAGACAATTGGCTCGATATTTGTAAACTGCAGAAATCTCTCTTCAAACTGTTTTTGAAGCACTTGCAGGGTCTCAATAAATAATGACACGTTTAATTTATTGTTACCTAGCATTTTCCTCATATATGGGAAGTGCACGAGAGACTTGATATGCAGATGTGATATCAACAAAGTCAATTTTGCTTTAAATGCGTTTACAGAGCTTATCATTTCAGCTCTATTTTTGTCTTTTCCCTGCAACCCCAAATTGAAAGAATCTAATTTTTCCATGGTGTCAGCAAGAAAACCCAAATCCACCAGCCAGCAAGAGTCTGTTAGTTCATCCTAATTTTCGTTTTTATCATGTATAAATGTTTTTATTTCTTCAATTAAGTTCACAAATCTTGTAAGAACTTTACCTTTCCTGAGCCAACGTACTTCAGTATTATGCAGGATGAGATCGTGTTCTTTATCTTCAGTATCTTCTAACAGGGCCTTGAAAAGTCGGTGTTGCAATGGAGCTGCTCGAATAGAGTTGATTATCTTTGTGACTATTTTCATAACATGTTCAAAGGGCAGTATTTTACAACACAAAGCTTCCTGATGGATAATACAGTGGTAGGACATAAAGTTTGAAAATGATTC
>PVKE010033468.1:0-17920 GCA_004027555.1 Craseonycteris thonglongyai
TAGAATAAGAGAAGACAACACTTCAAAATGACGATTTTTTGGATTTTTGGCCAGTTCATGAGGCACACACTTATTGAGCTTTTTCACTTTCCCAATTTGCTTCAAATGCTGAATGACCGTAGAATGGTCGACTTTGAATACTTAGGCAACTTGTCCTGTAGTTGTCAAGATTCAGCTTTGATGATTGTTCTCAGTTGGTTGTTGTCAACTTCCGATGGCCAGCCACAACCTCTTCATCATCAAGGCTTCCGTCTCCTTTGCAAAACTTCTTGAACCATCACTGCACTGTATGTTCATTAGCAGTTCCTGGGTCAAATGCATTGTAAATGTTGCAAGTTGTCTTTGCTGCTTTATGACCCATTTTGAACTCGAATAAGAAAATCACTTAAATTTGCTTTTTGCCTAACATTTTCATAGTCTAAAATAAATATAAAATAAGCAGCAAGTAACATCATTAGCGAAAATAACATAAAGCAAGAAATGCACATTGAAATGATGTATGACATAACCACATTTATTGAAGAACGTATTCCAATATCAAATGGCAAATTTCAACAATGCAAAAGTGGCAATTATGTTTGCACCACCCTAATACATTTCAAAATAGTCCTCCTTTGTAATTTTGTGATTCACATTTATTTCATATGTGCACCTCATAAGAAAAAGTGCAATACAGAAAAGAGTCACCTTTTAATACTAAGAAATGTATTCATTCTTTAAATATATTTGAAGAATGAACTATGCTTGGTGCTAAACAATAGAGAAAAATGTACAATTGTAGAGAAGAAATAAACCAGCCTTATCATATAAAGCTTATAATATAGTGGAATTTACAGCAAAACAAAAAATGTGTAACATACGAGCAGGGACTGACATGTGAGGAGTGCCCTGGAAGTCAAAGGAAGAATGAAGATTTAGGATGTGTGCATGCATGTGTGTGTGTGTGTGTTTACATATTTATGTAAATTTTAACTTTTATTTCTGGTGTTTTTCAGGATTCAGAATTAATAAGCTTGAAATGAGTTAAAATCAAAAATCTTGACTTATCTTCTAAACTTCCCTTTTCACAAAATTTACTTTCTAAGGCATATTTCAAAGCTTTGTAATATGACTATTTTAATCTTACTGCCACCTACACAATCAGCTTTTTAAGTTTTTAAGCATAATGTCAATTTTATAAAATGTTTATTTTATAGAAACATCTTACCATACACATGATCTGTCATATGCACATTGAGATTAATTTTCAGTTCACAGGTGCATGAATTCAAATACAGATAAATTAGGTGCCACCATCAACCTATGTAATTTTAAGTAATTGCTTATTTTCAATTGCTATATTTTATGTGGGAGACTTATTTAAGGAAGTTGCTCATTAGAATAATTACACTACACCTTTCCAGCAGAAATGATACTCATCAAGTCCTGCTAATTGGACCATGATTTTGTGCATTACAGTCATATGTTTTTATACACTTTTCCATTATTAGAAATTTGTTAATACTTTCAAAGTGAGAAAAGAGAATAGGGCCCCTCAAACTGTTTTTCCATTAGAAACAGAAATGTATTGTTAATAACTTCAAATAAAAAAAGTTAGTTGAATACTTACGTATTTTTGGTTTTCTTTCTCAATAAATATTAATGGTTTAATTTTAAAATGTGTGAGAGTGAAACTAGGCTTCTTTAGATATAAGCATGGCAGCTTCCCAAAGGAAGCTAATATTCCCTGATAGGTCTGTGATTGCCCTCAGGTGTTGAATAAATTGAATTAATATTCTTGTTAATTGAAAGTTGTGATGGATCTTCAATTTTAAGGAATCAGCAAATGTGAAATATAAATACTTATAACCATACTGGCTTTAATGGGTTAGAAAAGTTCATTGATTTCTTATAATGCTTTAGAGTTATAATTCTGAAAATCAACTGTGCATAAATAGAACCAAGAAAAAAGTTGGCTAGTTTAGTTTTTGCATTACAATTTGGGATAAGTAAGAGCTTATTATATGTGTAAAACAAATCTTTCAAGTCAAGCAAACCATGTTTTATTACAGTATAGTTTGAAATATGCTTTTTTTTTACACTGTTAAGCCTAGTGACATTTTACATAGACATCGTGATCTACGGTAGTGAAAAGATCTGAATCCTGAAGCTGTACAATCCAGAGTTCTAATCATAATTCTGCAATTTATTGCCTGGGTAAACTTAGACAACCTAATTTCTGTGAACCTCAGATTTTTCATCTTTAAAAAAGAGATAATACCTACCTATGAAGATTAATTTGAAGATTAAGTTTAAAATATGTATATGATACTTCAATACATCATCAAAGAGCCAAAGGAATTAAGAAGGATTTAGAGAGGATTTGAAATATACAGTTTAGTAGATTCATGTAATGATCATTTATAAAATCCTTCATCAATGACGCGTGATTAAACATGCTAATTCAAGAACACATATATGATTTTCAAAACATGACTACTTATTATACCACAAAGGAATTCTTAAAATAAACTAAATCAGTATCCTAGAGAAGACATTATCTGACCAGAATGTAGTATAAGTAAAGACCAAATAATAACCACAAAAAACACCCACATTTGAAAAATTTAAAACCACTTCTAAATAACTTAGGGAATATAGGAGAAACCACAATGGAAATAAAGGTGTTTAGAACTCAGAACTAAAGACTATAATATATATCAAACTTGTGAGAAGTTGGGAATGCCAAGATGGCTCAGTGGGTTGAGTGCTTGCCTTGTGGCCACAGGGTCCAGGAATCGAGTCCTAGTCCTGGCCTTTGCAAACCCATGTGTTGAACTGGAGGGCCACAGTTCAGTTCCTCCTGGGGCACGCTTCCCATGTGGGAGGTCCCTGGTTTGGTTCCCATCCTGTGTGGCCCCACACCCACTTGTGTGGAATGAAACTGTTGGAACTGATGATGTGCAGCTGTGGGCACTTCTCTGGACCCTTCCCTTTCTCTCTGCCTCTCTCTGTCTCCCTCTCTCTGTCAAAAACAATAAAAATAAATCTTTAAAAATAATAATAATAATAAAAATAACCAATGGTATCAGTCCCTGTGGGAAAAAAGCCAAGGTGCATTACAAGGCATCTAATGTTTCTGGGAACAGGAGTACACCCTGTTAACTCCACAACTAAACCAGGGCTCTTTGGAGAAAATTGTTGATTTGGAATAGGAAGCATACACGATAAGCTTGGAATAAGATGTTAGACCTTAGAACAAAAAATCTTTGCCAAACACTACTATAGTCCTGTCAAAAGAACCTGTGGCCAACTTGAGAAAGCTCCCAATGAGCACAGTTGAGACAATTTGACCTACCAGGGGGTAATAATGGTAACAAGTTGAAACCAATCAAATATGTTTAAATCCTTGAGTTCATAATGACATTTTTAAAATAATTGGTCACCTTAAGAGAATAATGGAAACCAATTAACTACATAAAAACTAATAAGTAAAGATAAAGAGTCAACATTTATAATGTCTTTTCCATATGAAATGTACTACTGAATAACCAAATAATACATGAGGGAAAATACCTCATTATAAATGTATTGCAATTAATAAATGAAAAAGATGACAATTTTCCAAACTGAATGAATCAATGATCAAGCAATGAACATCAATGCTACTAATATTACAAAAAGAGAGACAACCAGACATTATGCTCTTTCTGGTGAAAGACTATGACACCACCTTTGGCCTTGCCAAAAGAATGAAATCTGAATCTGATGAAACTCTGACTCCAACTGCCAATTTAAAGGAAATACAGAAGACAGAATAACGTGTGAACTATACCATGAATGTACAGGTAGCAAAATCCAGACTCCCAGAAACTATGGGTCAGGTGGTCCAGGCTCTTCAGGTATAAGGGGAAGATGGAGAACCTGTGGATTCAAAGTCTTAAAAGCCTTTGCCAAAATCAATCAATCGATCAATCAATCAATCACTTGTTCCCAACCTTTTTTCACTTGTGTACCCCTTTCAAACACATTTATTTAAATTGTACCCCTTATTTTTAAAACAGCTGTTTTTAAATACTGACACAATTTTGCTCAGAGCCTATCTTAATGTAAAATAGTGGAAATAAGGTAATAATTAGGAAATTAAAGTTACTACACTAAAAGCACAAACCACAGATTTAATTTTACAATATTCATAACATAAATATTGATAATGATCAAGTATTTAACAAACTTTTAATTAATAATAATATTTATTTGTGTTATCTGAAAAGTCTGGAATAATTATTATGAAGATCACTAGCTATTTAAAACATTGTTAGTGAGATTGCTGAGCTTGCTTTGATACACTTAGTTTCTTGAAATCAGGTTCAAAAGACACAAGATAGAGTCCCAAATCCAGACTTGCATTAAGCTTGCTGTGCTACTTATTTTTTATGAAAGTGTAAGAAGAAAAAATTCTAACTGACATGCCTAAAAATTACTGACAATAATAACTGACACTATGTTAAACATTAAATTTAAAAAAACAAAAACTACTTGAATCACGATTAAAGACAATGCACTTTTACTCAGTCAATAACTAAACTGATCAATCTGGCTAAAAATGTATTTATATGTTTGGGAAAGTTTTAGAAACATTTCAGATGGATTGTTCTGAAACTTCGTAAGTGATTTGTAGAAGAGTGGTTTGGGGGAAGGGTTCATGGCAACTCCCTCATCATCCATCTTCTCTAATGTGATCTAATTTTGATATGTCTCCATTAGTGGTGACTCAAACTTAACACTTATTGTTCCATGACTAAAGGTTTTTCATTTTTTTTTTACTTTACTTGTTTTTCCTCCATTACTGATTATTCTTCGTGTACCCCTGAATGGTCAGCATGTACCCCCAGGTATACGTGTACCACTGCTTGGGAACCAATGAAATAAATAAATAATAAAGCTAGATTCATTCATCATGTGTCCATCAACCCCAAGTTATTCAACCACAAATAACCACACAAACTGGTTTGAACTTCTAGTCTCTTGAATTTCATGTTAACTTAATTCTGGAAAGATCATTTAAATTAAAAATTTAAGATAAAAAAAAATCATCTCTATATTGCTTGAACATTTAAATTTTACTTCTTTAAATGATAGCAATTTAGTCAAAGAGTGGTAATCTTTTGGAGTTGGATGTATTAGGTTTACAAAATATAACCACCAAAAAGAGAGGTGTTTTCAACTAATCTTTTATACTTTTCATTGCAAACTCTGTGTAAATATGTCGCACAGACCCTTCATTTTAAGTCTTACATTTCTGATATGTTTATATTCAGAATGAACAATTACTGACACCTTCATACTTGTGATCTGTAATTGCAGATCTAAAATTATTTATCATGAAATAGATGTTTTGATCTTTTCAGGTGCCTGTCAGTATCTTTTGGAGCCAGAAGAGGGCACTGTAGAGCAGTGTAGCTCTGAGTATTTGGGACTAGCAGTCAGAAATCGTCCTTTGCTAAAATAAATGTGCAAAACTTTATTATAGAAATAAGAAAAACCAAAGGAACAACAAAATAATCACTATAGGCCTTATTTATTTACTAGTGAAAAAGAAGTTAAAATATATACTATGTAACTACATATCTAGGCTATCAAATATACATAGATGATAGATGATGATGGTAAATTGGATAGATGATAGATTAGATAGATGGGTAGATGATGATGATGATAGATAGATAGATAGATAGATAGATAGATAGATAGATAGATAGATAGATAGATAGATAGATAGATCTTTCTTTCTTCTTTTAGGAACATCCCAAAGCTGAATCTGAAGTTCTGTTTATTCTTTCCCTACTTCTGCTTTTGCTGTTAGTTATCAAACCAGTTCTCAAGTACTCCCTTGTACAGACTATGAGTGTATTCAATTTGATCAGTTCAAGTTTAGGACAAAGGGCTATCAATAGCCCTTTAGCATTCTTAGGCAGTGCAGAAATAATTTAAAAAACAATATACAGTAGACTCTCAGTTAACCAGCACCCATGGAGATTGGTAGATGCCAGATAAACATAGCTAGACTCTCCATTAAATGGAACTAAAGCAATCGGCACACTCAAGCAACTGGCAAGACTTTTTTTGCCAGTTGCTTGAGAGTGCCGGTTGCTTGAGTTCTAGTTAACAGAGAAGCTACTGTCATATTGTCCCCAGTTTCTGCAAAGGTTTTTCAAACATGAAGAACACTATTTCAAGTGTCAGCTGCTCAGCTGCAGGGCAATAGACAGGTGAGTGAGTTCATAGCATCACCTTACACTAAGGGAAAGATAACTAAGTCCTATCATTGTACTTTGAAAATGAATTCAGCGGGGTCTGAAGTCCTTTCCTAAAACTTGCTGTGTAGCACGGCCTTTCTCTTTACTGCGTGTGCTTTAGTTATCAATAGAGCAGAAGTGCCATCATGATAGGACTGTTGAGCTGAGTCTTCTGTTTCTAAAGTGACTTGAACAGTATTCTTCAGAAGATGTGCTATTGCCGTGAGGAGGTTAAATCAATGCCAAAAGTCACTTCTTTAGAAGATTTTTTAAAGTTTCATGATACATCATGGTAAACAGTCTTTTGTGTGCTACCCTGAAAATGTAATTTCTAAAAAAGAAGTCTCCTTGTCTACACATTATTCTTCTGAGTGTCCTGGTGAATAATGAAACCAATTCAGTTTTTTATTAATGAAAAAAATGAATGTGTCATCTTTCCGCATGTGAGGGAAATTATCAGTGATTCTTCCCTTTATTCCAAACCTGTTGTGAAGTATGAAAATTACATTGCTAGCTATGCTCTTATCTAGGTTGTCAGTTGTAGTTGAAAAGACCAATTTATGACTGCTGACTCTTCTCCAGCTATAGCCATATGGACGTATTGGTTGACATTACAGCATTTTTTTTTAATATTTTTTAAAGATTTATTTTATTGTTTTGACAGAGACAGAGAGAAGGGGGAGGGCCTAGAGCAGTCTCCATAGTTGTACGTCATCAGTTCTTTTTTTCTTTTTATTATTAAATTTATTGAGGTGACATTGGTGGTAACAATTACATAGGTTCCAGGTGTACAACTCCATAGTACATCGTCTATGCATTGCATTATGTGCTCACCACCCAGATGTCATCAGTTTTTGGCAAGGTTTTTGACACAGGTGGGCGGGGACCCAGAGGGCAGGAACTGGGCTGGGGGCCTCCCACAAGGGAGGCACATTCCCTCTAGCCAGGGGCCAAACTGAGGGCTGAGAACTGAACTGGGGGCCTCCCACATGGGCAGCACACCTCAGCATGTGGGTCTGCACGGGCCAGTGCCAGGATTCGTTCCTTGGTCTCCAGGGCTGCAAAGCAAGCACTTAACCCACTGAATCATCCCAGCTTCCCCCAACATTACAGCATTTGTTTATGGGGTTTGTTTGCAAATTGGAGCTCTGTGAATTTGTACCCCAAATTACCCAACTCTTGTTTAAAAGAAATTAGATTATCTATTTTTACTGAATACAGAGTTATTATATCTCCTGCTTATTTTTTTTTTTGCCTCTACTTTAAAACACAATATAACGTACAGCATTCCTCCACTTGCCTTGCCTAGCTCAACACTTATAGTTTGCACCGAATTAATTTTCCTTATGCATGCATGCATTTTCAACTTCAGACTTTCACCCACTGCCCACCCCTCTTTGTCTATAGAAATTGTAACTGTCCTTCAAGGCCCAATACAACTTCCACTTCAGTTAAGTAAGTCTTTGCTCACTATTTCAAACACACCTATTTCTCCCTCACCCAAAGTCCTACAGCCCCTCTCTTCTTTTCTACTGTATATTAATCACCTAGTACTTTACTATCTACTGTATCCTACTTTCTACCAATAATCTCATGTGTCACAGCCTTGCCTTCATAAGTAGGCTTTTCAGTTCTAATAAGCAAGAACTCCGATTCCAAATAATAGTCACCAATCTCATACTAAGATCAGGAAATCTAATCTAATCTATTGATCAAAGTGAACAGGTTATTGTCCAAGTATTAGCTTTGGTCTGACTCCTGGAGTTACAATCTCTAGTTATTTGTCATGATGGATCTTCTCAGAAAGGTGTGCATCCCTGTTCTTTCTTCCCTTTTCCAGCCTTGCTTGACTCTCTATACACCAGTCACCAATCTGGTTTCTGCAACCATCAAACGGGCCAGCGCTGAGTCTGGGGAATGCATTCTGGTTTGTAGTCAGCCTCTAGGATTTGTTTTTCTTAGTTCTTTTCCCTGGAATAATTTCATCATTGCCAACTAGGAAGAAACCTTGAAGGCTCATCACATTTCTCTTCATCCTGATCCTTCAAATAAGTTTTGGGTCACAAGCCAAGAACCAGAAACAGATGCATTGTAGATTAAAAGACATATTACTGAACAACTACAATAAATAGTCCTATATGCACTTCAACAATATATTCTTTGGAAAATGAATAGCCTATTCAGATGAAGGTGACATTATCACTAGTGAGCATAACCAATGCATCTTCTCCATAGCTGTGACATGTGGCCCCACAAGTTTGTTTGCAGCTCTGCTTAAATAAAAGTTAATGTAAAAAAACTAAATTAAATGATAGAATCACTCTTATGATGATTCTTTTGTGAAAAAAAATTATGTTTAATGATTTAACAATATTACCTGAGTGATGCATGTAATGATTTGTCAGTACGTTATCTCTTTAAATTCCAAAACTAAAGTCATACTCACAATTTTACAGCTTCGCAAGTCTGTTTTCAGCATCAGGGCAAGGAATCTTCTAGAAAAGGAGACTGCTGTCACTAAAATCTTAAGGTAACTCTATTAAACATTGATACAGATTTATACATAAGTAGGATTATATTAAGCAAAAAAGCTTTCTTTTTAAATGAACTAATTTTTTGAGCGTCAATATATTCTTTCTGCAAAATAGGTTTGGATAACTATGTACTTATAAATAATGTCAAATTCATCGTTCATGTCTGTCCTGAAAGAATAATATTTTATTGGCCATTTATTTTCTTGCACTTACTCATAAATTGTGAGTATAAGCACTTACAAAAAGATGAAAATAACTTACTTTTATTCTTGCAAGTTTTATGCCTTTTATGATATCTAAAGGACAAATCACAATCTTAACAGAGAAATGGTAAAAGGGTAAGCTTTATTAAAGTAATTGTGATTTACTAACTTATTAAGAATAAATTTATTTAAAATCTATGAGAATCAAAAGCTTATCTATTTTAGAATGCTTATAAAATATATATAATTTTAATTCTGCTTTCTAAAATATGCCTTGAAATGAAATATCACAAAGGAAAGTTAAGCTAGCTACTTAAGAGTATTGTATTATGTTATGTTATAATATAAAGTAAGATGATCATTATAAAAATGCATAAGCATTTGGATTATACTTTACTGGTTCATATATTATATAGACGTGCATAAGTGACACAATTAAATATTGGCAGCTGGAGGTAGAATGGCTAAGAAGGCAAATGAATAAATTTATAGTAGAACTCTTTCCCCCAAACTTGTGTTAGGAGTAGGAGCTGGATTCTATTCTACTTTACCTTCATTAATAAGGATCGTCATTAAAGTATTTTCACCAGAATGTATGTCACTATAACTTGGATAACTATAATGAATAAACAAGGCTAGTACATAATTTTATAAACTATATTGACTTCATAACAGTACCTGGAATTTGTATGCCTGAAGCAGTCTTAACTAATCAAGGCAGTATTCTGTGTATTTATTCTTTATATTGGCTGATGATTCATGTATAGAGTTGAAGATGTGTTGGAGTACCTTCTATGAGATGAGAATAAATATTTCTGTGGCTTATATGTTATCATAGAACACAGTGTGATGAACCTAAAAGGTCTGATTGAAATAGAGAAAGGAAAGCTTCTAAGCATGTAAATGACAACCTGCATCCCACTTCTGTTTTCTTCCAAGGGACTACTGGCATTAGCAACAGACAACAGTGTGAGGCTAGTCTTTAACACTACATAGTAGGGCCAGTTTCTAGGGTCTTGAGGACTCTCCACCACTCACACAAAACAGATCATATGCTGGACCAACCCTGCAAGAGTGTTGATGTGCTCAGAGGAAAGTTTGTGGTACCATACTCTGAACCAATATTAAGAGTCTCCCTGTCAAATTAGGAACCAAAATGTCAGTATTCACCTGCCCAGAGTAACTGTCTACAAGCTAAAGTGAATTTACTGAATTTGCTGTAGAAGTACCCAGGGCATGGGCATATGCAGACAGGGCTACTTGGAAGGAAGCCACTTCCAGAACCTCACTTTCTGATGAACCCTTTCTTAAATTTGATCTTCCGCTTTTCCTTTTCCACCATCCTTTCTACATTCACCTCTTTCCCAGTTTACAAAAGAAAGCTGAAACTCTCACTCACCCATCCAAAACAAAGGTGAAACTATATTGTGTATTGATTTGAAATATAAAGCCCTCTGGATTGCCAAACACAGGAAATATTCTCACATGAATTTCTCCAGGAAGTTTTCCTGTTTTTTATTTTCATAGACTTATTGTCCATAGTTCCATCTAAGAAGTTCACCCCCAACCTACCCCACCCCCCATCCCCTGGGGGGCAGGCAAGAGAAGTATAGGGAGATGTTGAAAGAAGACCTGAGCTGAATTATTTGGCAAGAACATACAGGTGGGCATCTGTCTAAATTTGGGTGCACACAGAGGTTAAGTCATATAAACTTTAAATGTAGTGTAATGTCAGAGGAAGATTTAAAATATTAGTGTCTTAGAAACAACTTGTTTAAAATATAACAATTATTTGGGACAAATAAAAAACAAATCTCTGATCTAAGGTATTTGGAGGCCTGGCTGTGGAAACAGGTAAATTTCTTTAACTCCCAGTTCTCTGTGAATTTCAAGAAGGGAAGAGGTGCTGTTCAGGGTTCCCCCAGTTCTAACATAGAATACTGGACTTGGCGTTAGAAGGCCTGGAGCTGTGGCTAGCTCTGCCCAAAAAAGTTGTCTGGATAATCTGTCGATCAAGCCAAGTGAAATTTAATACTCATTACAGTGAGGGAGACCACCACTTCAGTCAGTAGCCTTAATAATGCCTCAGAAGAGATAGGTCAGTGGTGGATAATTTTAAGGTTTGGATTTAAGTGCTTTTAGGTGGGGAGATCTGATTGAGATTGAGCAGAGAATTCTTGATATAAGTGTTTAGATCATTTTGCAGTATGTGCAAATATTGAATCATTATATTGTATACCTGAAATTAACATAATGTTATATGTCAGTTATACCTCAAAAAAGGAAAAAGAGTGTAGGAGTCTCCAGGATGTACAACAGGTAACAATTTATCTGTTATCGACAGGTAGCCATTACTGTTCTGGGGAGGGCAGCACTGTGGGTGGCAGGTAGGGAAGAAATGACATACTTTTACTTCTTCACTGCTTCTGACACTCTTTCTCCCCAGTCTGGGTCCACATTTCAGTTAAAAGTTATTCAGATGGAATTTGCACTTCTGCTTTTCATTTTTTTTCGTGACTTAGATTTCTGTGAAGACGAAGAGTAAATAGTGACTTTATGCTGTCATCTTCACTCCAGAAACGTTTGACGCATCTGGAATGTTTATCAAATACACATATTACCTTTAGAAAATAAATAGAACTAATTTTTTAAAACAGCATTAAAAAGAAAAAGAAACATGTTTAGGATTGATGGACCTAGCTGAACAGGAACTTGGCTTGAGTCCTAATGAGAACCAATTATTTTTAGGAGACTGGTTGACGAGTTGAGTGACTTACTGTCTGAAGAATGAAGCTAGTTCATTCCTCTGTAGTTTAGATAAATGATTTTTTGGAAAGTTCCTGAAGCTAACAATGAAATTATTTATTGGTTAATGGCCGTATGTCCTGGACAAGCATTTCCTGGAATAAATAGTAAAGTCATATTGATGGAGAGGACTTAGTTCTTGGTATTGATAATTAAGCTGCAGGGCTGCTAGTGGTTTTAGTTCTCCAAGGACCCACATTATCAAATATCCATCTTCCTTTTGAAGCAGAATCCACATGATTCCAGTGTGTGGACTTTCCTATGAACTGAAAATTCAAACCCATAGATGAAAGTCTTTCACAGAGAAAAAGCCCTGAAGTTTGTTTGAATCATTGGTAGAGTCACTCTTTTCTACACATAATCATCTTTAATTTGTATTCTTCTAGTTATTCTTTTTTAAATTAATTGATGCCTTGAGAAATAGAAATGAATCTCTCACTATATTTGAGAACTATTTGATGAGAAAAAAAAGTTGGCCATTTTTACAGAACTTGAGAATACTGTCACATGCTTAAATGCAGGTGATTCACACGGCACAAACAGGCATCTGTGTTGTTTTTTCAAGACGTATGTGGAGAGTATTGTGAGAAACAGGGTTCCCCACCACCTAAATTATAAAGTCCAAGGTTTCTATTAAATTCACTGTTGTTTTGACTTTGACGATAATGTTCAGCTCCACTAAAGAAAGCTTCCTCCAAAAGGCAGTGACCTTTTCATTACATAGACAAAATCAAAACAAATAGCAGTGTGCTTTCAAACATATCACTACTGCTAGAGATTTCTCTAATTCAGAGCCCTGAAATTGAGCAAAAATGCATTATCATTCCTCCTAGGCTGAATGCATAGAGAAACGTCAAAATAAAATAAACATTTTGCATTCTTTTAGAAAGTTTTGTTCTCTTGTGGCTTGCCTTCAGTAACTCATTGATTAGTACAATATCTTCATAACCTTTTTGAATGCTTGCTCTGGTATATTTGCATTCTGATATTTGAATCTATGACAAGATTTTACTGGCCATGCACTTATAGTAATGATTTTTTTTTAATATAAAGTCTAAGGAATAGCCTTTAGTTGAATGCTTTGTACTACAAAAATAATAATAATAATAATAAATGGTGTAAATGATGTATATAGGGTTAATGTTTCTCCTGTCATTTTAAGAGAATTATTTTTACTGACAAATAGAATTTATATACTACATAAATAAAAATAGTATCACTACCCATTTATTAAGCTATAAGTTTTTTAATGACATTAGCTGGATTTTATTCCTGAAATAAAGTGCCTCTAATACATTTATTCATTCAGTGAAGACTGTTTCTATACATCTTCTATGTGCCAGTCATTTTCTGAGATACTGGACACATACATTATTTCTTCAAGGAGTTCACAATCTTGGTCCTTAGAAAATATTTCTGACACTAGTTAGATGTAGGAGCCTTCAATAATATCTCTAGATTTCTGAACGTAACTGTGACAAGAAAATTCATAAATAATATAGTGATGGTTTCCTATTCCATGACTTTATCAATTAGAACCATTTGTCTAAAATGTATCATAAAATAAAGTGGTCAACAATTCCAGTGCTGGTGTTGTATACCTTATATTATATTTCATTATGCTATGAAAATGCCTTTTTAATTGAAGATAGAGGAAAAATGAATAATTAATATTTATTATATTCTTGTAGATATTATCTTATTTAATCTGTACAGCACACCTATGCAAAAAAAAAAAAATGTTCTTACCTCTGTGTTATTATATATGACAAAACCAAATCTTAAAAGGATAACTCATTTTTCCCAAGATTACATACCATGAAGACAATCTTGGATATCACACCAATTATCAAATCAACTACAACAAGATTTCTCAAATAGGCAACTGTATTTATTTGTGCCCAACAACTTATGCAATTAAGTTTCCCCATTTATTGGAAAGTGACTGTGTGCCTAACACTGTGTTCTTTCACGTGCTATCTCCCATTAGGTCCTCATAGCAACTATGAAAGATGAAGATTATTAGCTCTGTTTTAGAGATGAAGACATTAAGGCTCAGGAAAGTTACATAACTTACCCAAGGTCACCCTGGCTAGTGAGTCTGGGAGTCAGATAACTCTGATCTGTGTGACTCTGAAACTTATGTATTAACTATCACACTATGCTTTTAAATTATAGAAGATTCCCATTCTCATGTTTGTTTTTGACAAACTCTAAATCACTTGTTTTCCCCAAACTTATCACTGCTTCTCAGGTTCCACACATAGGTTATGCATAATACAAAGGTGCCAGAGCAAGGGGGCAATTAGAAGCTGAAATCTAGCCCCCACTGGGGTCTTCTCATGCTATGATTTTTGCCAAACAGCCTCCCGGCATGAGACTACATCCCTCAAGAAGAAGGAAGATCTTTTTCCAGTATATACAAAGTTGCTACATGGGCTACTGGCATCCTTATACTTTGGGGCAGGTTAAATCTCTAGAATCACAACTCTCTCCAGTGTATTCCTTCTCTTTCCACACCCTCCATAAAACTTCCCATAGTAGAGGAGAATCAGCCATGTGCTATCTTAAGGTAATAGATAGAAATATCTTCATAGATGATCTTTTGCTGGATACTGGCTGCAACATTTACCTTAGACCTTGGTGGATATCAACTCTGACAATCTTACTTCTGGACTGTAATCAAGTGAGCTTCTTGACATTGACATACAAAGATGGCCTCCTTCCTGTTCAGGGCCATAGAGTCATGCACAATATGCTATGTTGGTAGAATGGAAAGATGGCAGGTTTGTAATTGACCACATTTGGCTACAAATCCTGTGAACAATGGTGAGTCCTTGGGAAGGCTCAGTGTCTTCATTTGTCAAGTGGGAATATAGCAACCTCAAAAGAGTAAATGAGCAGTGTGCCATTAGGTATCACTCGGTAGCTCAGTAACCAAATTGGGTTAGAACCCTGGCTCCGCTACTTCATGGGTATTTGACTTTGGGCAACTTATTTAATATCTCTGCACCTCAGTTTTCTCATCGGTTAAATGAGGTCTGAAATTAATAACCTGCCACATAGGTGAAGGTTAAGTAGTTATTATCTGCAAAGTGCTCTGTAGAAGACTTACCATTATTAGTAGTAAGGCCAATAGATATCCACAGTTGCCCGAGAGATTAAGAAAATTGAGCTACCTTCAAAGCAGATCTTCAAGGGTTTGCTTCAGAAGTCTCCACTGTTGTCCAGCAGAGAGTGTATCTGAGGGGCATAAAATGCTTTTGATAAACCAGTGTACCTCTTTCTAAGTTGACCTCATGTTCCTTGCTTACCCAGCTGAAAATAGTCTATCTCAAGCTTATCTAGCCAGTGGCCTGTGGGTTGCTTATGGTCCAGGACAGCTCTGAATGCAGTCTAACACAAATTCATAAACTTTCTTAAAATATGAAATTTGTTTTGTAATTTCTTTTTTAGCTCATCTGCTATTGTTAGTGTTAGTGTATTTTATGTGTGGCCCAAGACAATTCTTCTTCTTCCAATGTGGCCCAGGGAAGCCAAAAGGTTGGACAGCCCTGGTCTATTGGCTATAGCTTGTGCTTGGCTTGCTAACATCTTCAAAGTATCATCAGATTATATGTTAAGATCATTTGCTAGTTATTTGGTAGATATATTTCCAAGCAAACAACATAGATTCATCAACAGAGGTCAGCATTGCTTGTAGCCATCTAGAAGTCCTAGGGATGGAGAACCATGATCTTCTGTATTGCCTGAAGTGTAGCTAGGACATTCTCCACTACTTGGATGTGCAGGGCATGGGGAAGGGGGGGCATAGTCTTATCTCTAAAGTAGGAAACAAATAGGCTTTGGCAGGAGACCTAATCTAGCAAGTAGAGCCCAGTATCTTGTGGGGACAACTGGCAAATGAAAGGCAAGGGCATTGTCAAGGTGTTGGTACAGTTAAGCCTGATTGACTTTGTGGGTGTAAGAGTGATTGTGACTAGGATTTAAATCTAGATAGTTGGAGAAGAGGGGCTGATGATCAAGGCATGAGGAGCAGCTGAAACAGGACCTGGAACTGCCATCATAGGGAACACTAGCAGAAGAAGTGACAGCTATGGTTGAGACAAGCAGGACATTGTCTTCTGCATGGGTTGTACTTGCCTACTGGGAACCGTCAGTGTGTATATCACATCGGAGCTCTATAACTTCTGGATGCATGACAACTCAGCTGCAGGTGGTCCTTCAGGGGCTGTATGCTGAATCAGAGGTGTTTCCTTTGGTCTCTGGCCTCTTCAATGACCCTGTGCTTCCAGCTCTCTCTCCGCAGGTCCTGGACAGATGAAATAACATCCAGGCTCTTCTCTGGACTCTGAGTCTCTAGGTCATGTTTCTCTGGAAGAGAACCTGAGCCTCATATAGCAGAGATTGAGGAGATCATGGAGTTTTCTAGAGGAAGAAATTCAAATTAAATTCTAGTGTTTCTTTCCAAAGGGCCACCTGTGCTTATGTGAACATCGCTAGCTATGTAACAAGGGAAATTTAAGGAAAGGGAAAACGTCTTCATTCTCATGCTGTTCTCTCTTGCCCAGAGCTGCCCACTCCCTGGAGCTTACCTAATGAACTGGAAAGTCTAAGAGAGCTTAAGAATGCAAAGCATTAGCATCTTACCCTATTGGCTTTTTCTTATTTGGCAAGTTCTCCTTTTCAAAATATAGTTTCATTGGTTAGCCCAGCAATTCAGCAACTTTGGGATAAGGTCATGTTAGTAATCTACAGCACAACTAGCAAGACACAGTCAGTACCACTGAGAAGGCCTGAGTACCTGCAGCATCTCACAGACCTTTGGGCTACGTGTGCCAACTGCTCAGTGAAATACGAGGGAGGGGAGGGTACTGGGATGGCACTGCAGATGGGAGGAAGGCAGTCAGATACACCTGAAGTTGAGTTTGGGTCATCTTCCGGACACATCAGCAATTATTATGACCAACATCTGACAAGAAAAACCTGAAGGTTTAAGAAAACAGAGTGTTGGGAAGGCTGGGATGGCTCAGCTGGTTGAGCACTCGCTTTGAGGCCCTGGGAACCGGGGATCAAGTCCCAGCCCTGGCCATGCTGACCCACATGCTGAACTAGGGTGTGCCCCCAGTTCACTTCTTGCCGGGACCTATGTGGGAGGCTCCCGGCCCAGTTCCTGCCCTGCGCAGCCCTGTGCCCACCTGTGGAGTGAAACTATATGGAAAACTAATGCTGTCTACTATGGAGACTGCTCTGGGCCCTCCCCCTTTTCTCTGTCTCTCTGTCTCTGTTTCTCTCTGTCAAAAATCAATAAAATAAAACTTAAAAAAAAAAAGAAAAAGAAAACAGAGTGTTGGGTATTAATATGCCTCAAATTGATGGGATATTAAATTAACACCCAATTTATTAAATACATTTATTAATATATTTAATGTATTATTATGAATAGTAACATATTAAACACTAATTGATATTGACTATATTAATGTTAAACATTAATAAAAATTTTAATCTAAATGTTAAATATTACTGTAAATATTTATCTGTAATTTTATTAAGACTGCCTATTTGTTATGTTTTTTAAAAGTATTTTTACACACTTAAAAGTTTTTGTGTAGATTAGTTTAAAGACCTTTTGGAGATACTGAGACCAAATGGATAGATAGAAATTAAGTGTATTCAGAGAATAATAAACTACAAAGATGAGATCTGTGGATATATGCATTTATACAACACAAAAGAGTTAAAAATTTCAAAGTGGCAAAATAAAACTTAATTGAAGCAAAATTATATATGTGTATGTATATACGAGGGCTGTCTGGAAATAAAATCCAGCCATAAATGCCTCTATTTTTTATATTACATAGCTGGATACTTTCCTGAGAGCCTTTGTGTGTATATAGATATTGCTTTTTAACAACCAAACTTTCTCTCATTCAACCATTAAATTTTTTTGTTGAGATATAATTGATATATTAGTTTCAGGTATATAGCAATGATTTGAGGGGATGTTTTATGTATTGCAAAATGATCACTACAATAGGTCTAGTTAATATCCATGATCATGTATTTTCTTTTTTTTTTTTTTTTTTATTTTTTTTTT
>PVKE010033469.1:0-17915 GCA_004027555.1 Craseonycteris thonglongyai
CCTTCTTTGTCTTACCACACAGTCTCTCATTATTCAATATTCCAACCCAGCCTTTTTCTTAATGAATTAATCATTGGTTTCCAAAAATGAGAAAGTAAAAGCTGTAAGATCTCAAAAGACCCAGGCCCAGAAATCGTATATCATCTCTTCTGCCACATTCTACAAGTGAAAGCGAGTCAGAGTTTGCTCAGATTCAAGAAGGGGAATGGACTTTACTGCTTGATAAAAGATTAGTATGCATGCCCAGGCCTAAGAGGAATTAGCTCTGGCCATCTTGAATACAGACTACTATACAATGCTCTGCATTTTCTAATTGTTTTTTCATGAGTTTAATCCTTTCTCACAGATATCTACCTACTTTAAATACAGAGCACTTAGTATTTATATCAGTCTTTTGGAAATCAGTAATATACTGCCTGATGGAATTGTTGTTTTTTTTTCTTTTTTTCTTTTAAAAAGATTTCTGCTTTGTCTTTTGAAAAGGATCACAAATTCTTAGAGGTAAATGATGATATTCTATGTTTCCTTGTATCCCATACACAAGCACAGCAGGTATTTAATAAGCAATGTTCATCTTTATTATAATGTTGAGTGATAGAATAATAATGTTGTTACACTTTTCATAGTGTTGTATTAGTGTCCACCAGATTACTTATTGCTAAATCTCTGGCAGATTATTGTGATCGATTAATCTTTTCCTCTTCCAAATACCCCTGACTTTTCTCATATTTACGATAGGTGTGTGATTATAGCTAGTAATTGCCAATGGAAGTATATATGGAGAAACATTTAGGATCATTAATGTTAAAAAGATTAATTAGAAAGGCACATAAATCCACAAAGAAATAACAGCTCTTTCTTTTTAATGTCAGCATTTTTTAATATGCCTGATATTTGAGAGTCTCAATTGTTTAAATGTTTGCAATATTCCACAATGAAAATAAAATTGTCTTCAAAGCCGGTAAGAAAGCTCAGAGATTGAGTCAATCATTTGATATTCAGAAATACAAGCACTTCATCTGCGTTTTGAGCATAACTACAGGCATCTGATAAAGAGGGAACTGGAAAGGAAAAAATTACACAGTGACCTAGACAAGTTTTATGTTATCGCGAACATCAGATAAACTGATTGCAGTGGCTGATTATACTGCTTATAGTGAGAGATATTTTAAAAATTTGAATGACAAATTCTCTTTCATTCATCACAGAAATGAGTCTTGGTTTATATCTAGTCATATTAAACAATTGTAGAATCACAAAGCTAGACAGGATTTTATAAGATTAGCTTAATTGATCCCTCACCTTGCGATAAAACCTGCATGTTACAAAACCCTCTAGGCTCTGAGTTTTAATTTATTCTTTGGGAAAAATAAGACCTAGTCAGTCATTCAACAAATATTTGTTGTGTGTGAACGATATAGGTGCTTGGTATGCATCAGTAAATAAAACAGGAAAAGATCTTTGCCTTTGTCGGACCTGCAGTTTACTAGGGGGATATAAATAATTAAATTAGTTTCCTCTTTATCACTATCAATATTCTGTATTGGCTTTCTATACTTTTTAAGTTGGTTTGCTCATGTTATAAGAAACTATCCACAAAATAGACCCAATCATTAATAAGCTGACTTACGAGGAAAGCATTTAGAGTTTATTTAGATTAACAATTTCATTCTCAGATGAAGATACTAAGATTCACAAAAGTTGATTCTTACATAAAGTAGAACCTGGGCCTTCAAACACCCAATTAAGAGTTCTTTACTTTTTGCTCACTCTTTCAAAAATATCTTTCTTTTTCTACATTGACTTAGTTATAGAATGTATTCACAAAATCTAGCAATACCCATGTATATTAGCCATAAATTATTTGATTCTATTTGACAGAAACCCAATTTAAATTGTTGAGCTGAAAAAAAGGGGGGGGATTAAATAAAGAAATTTTAACTTCTCAAGAACCTCAAAACACAAACAGAGCGAAACTAGGCAAATCAGAACACAAAGCCCATTAGGACTGTCTCTGTGCCCCTTGCGCTATTCTCTGAACAAGTATGTTATTGATTGAGGTTAATATGACCTCGTGGTACTGGGGCTAAACTGACTGGTTTCAAATCCTGGCTACCTCAGTTACCAGCTGAGTGACCTAGAACAGGTCAATTAAACTCTCTAATCCTCAATTTCTTCATCTGTTAAAAATTAGGATAATTATAATACCTGCCTGATCGGATTATAGCAAACAAGTAAATTAAATGATAGCCAGGGCTTGGCACAATGCCTGCCTCATAGGAAATCTTCAATGAATGTGCACCATCATTATAAAATGAGAGATGTCAAGAGCTGAGCTGCCAGGTGTGGGAGTATGCGATTAAGACAAGTCAAAATGAAAGTAACAATTAAGCCTTTATTCACTTAACTGCTGTAGGAAAAGCAAGCCTAGAGAGATTCCTCCACAGAATGGCATCAAGCAAGTGTCAGTTTTAGCACCAGAGATGGAAGGAATTGTCTCAATAGACTCCCTGATCAATAGGTTCCCTCTGTTTTATGAACCTGGAGCCTGGGTGGGAGGGAGAAGAGAAAGGGTAGGAATGGAAAAGTAGTATTAAGACAGAATGGAGGAAAGTGTCCTCAAGGTTATCCACTCTCCAGAACTCTTGGGGGAGGCCTCTGCCCAGGGCCCCAATAGAGAGGTCTCTGAATGGAGGTTCTAGGGCTCAGCATGGCACTATTGCATTTAAAAAAGCCTGGCTAGCCAAAGGCACTGTAGTTCTTAACTGTGACTCCTTTCCACAGGCCTGTCAGGTAAAGCCTTGGTAATTATCGATGTCAGGTTTAAAAAAATCGTTCATGATTTTGAGCTCAAAGCTGGACTCCTCAGAGAGAATTTTGTTTTCTTGAGAGGGCTGTCTTTTAGATTGGTAATGTTTCATCCTCAAAAATTTCTATTTTATGGATATTTTGTGGTTCTCTTTCTAATGTATACCTACACTTAGATATAAGCATTAACACGAGGCCTGGCGTATAAGAGGCACCTATGATAGGTTATGTGTTAATCTTATTTTTAGTATTGCTATTGTTGTCATGTAATTGTTCATGTTAGAACTCTAGTATAACTTAGTATATTCTCTACAGAGTTAGGTAATATTATCATATCTTATACTGAAGACTTTTGAAAAGTATCTCTTGATCTTTATTATGTAGAACTCACTCCTCTGCGCCCAGGAAGATGAGAGTTGCTAATCCACATTCCAAATTAAGAAAGAAAGAAAGGAAAAAAAAAATCAGTTATTAGCTGGCACTACAGTGTCTTGATTCTTGACTATATATCTATAATAAAAACTTCATTTAAGGCATCATTTAAGAAATAATCATCACTGCAAGATGTATTACATTTCTTTTAAAAATCACCAAAATTTGTTTAGTCTTCAGTAAAAATTGATGCCCCACTTTGTGCCAGGAATTCTGTATTTAATAAAGGGGGAGACAAAATCAGTAATTTTTTTCTTATTTACTTGGAAACTAACAGATAATTGGTGTAATAAATGTAATCATATAAAGTATCGATTGGGGGAAGCTGGAATGGCTCAGTGGGTTGAGTGCTCACTTTGCAGCCCCGGGGAATGAGGATCGAATCCCAGCCCTGGCCCGTGTGGACCCATATGCTGAACTGGGGAGTTCCCCCAGTTCAATTCTCTCTTTGTCTCTATATCTCTATCTCTATCTCTCTCTCTGTCAAAAACAATAAAATAAATAATAAATAAATCTTTAAAAAAAATAGAGAGAGAGAGAGAGATTGGAAGGTTTTACTGTGATGTTACTACAAAAGAGAGGAACACAAGGCTATGTTGAAGTAACATGAGCTAGCCTAGGCGTCTGGAAAGGTGGTCAGGAAGGTTTACCCTAAGCTCTAGATTTTTAGATGTTTATCTTGAGGTTTAAAGGATGAGTAAAAGTGAATTCTGTAATTCATTGAATAATGCCAGGTGTCTAAGATTCTTCCAATTAAGGAACACTGTATTTAAAATCTTTGTTTCTTGAATTTGGCTATAATTTGGAATCATCTTAGAAACTTTAAAAAATACTGATGAGTGGGCCTCATATCCAGAATTTTTTATTTAATTGGCATGGGGTATGACTTGGGCATTGGGATTTTTTTAATTCCCCAAGTGATTCTGATTACTTTAGAGCTTGAGAAACAATGTTTAAATCCTTAAGGCAGGAAGATTATGTCTAACTCAAGAGACTGCAGAATCATAAGTATGACTGATGATCAAAAATGGGAGGGAATATGGTGTAATATGAAACTATGAATGTAAGATGTGACAAGTCATACAAGTCTTGTATAAACACTATAATAGACATAGAGAACACAAAAATGAATAAGATGGTGCCCCTGACCTTACATGGTTTACTATTTAATGGACGAGATAAGAAAATAGAGAATTCTAATGTGATTTTCAAATAAAGATGCCCTTTAAATCATCTCAAGGTAGAATGGAGTAGTAGAAAATACAGCAATTTTTATCAGGTTGTAATCATTAAATCCTAATATATTATTAGAAGAAAATAATATTCTGATCATAAAGAAAATGAAAGCTAGTAGAATTCTGGGGGAATTTCTCTGAAAAAAAAAACAACACACAAATATTGTCAGGGTTAAAATATGATAGTAGGATGCAGCCTCAGATTGGGGATATTTTGTTTTTCATTCAGCTAGAACTAGAGAGCCAAAGAAAAGAATAAGAGATGAGTAAACAGGACAGCAGGAGTTTTAATTAATGCATTCATTTATTAGATATCTATTAGGACTTACTATGAATATATACCAGTACGCTAATACTATGAATATATACCAGTACGCTAATACTATGATAAGGGCTAGGGGTACAACAGTAGATTAAGTAGGCTCACTATGGTTTCACAGAGTTTATAGCCTTTTATTACATATAAAACAAGAAAACTAAAATAGCTTGTTTATTTTAGAAAGTGTCTCTAGTTGGTTTTTGCAATGGAAGTCAGTAAAATCAATGCCTTTGATTGATAAAATTGAGTACGGTAGCTGTTCTATGAGATTCTTTCCCTTGGTGTTTGGGAAAATTTTAGAACAGTTATTCTCAGTTTTGGCTACAGATTGAAGTCACCTAGAAAGACTTAAAAAAATACTGATGCCTGGATCCCACACCTGAGAATTCTGATTTAATATTTCTGAGGTTGGGCCGAGTCATTAGAATTTCTTAAAGCTTTCAGGTGATTCTACTATGCAGCCCAAGTTGAGAACTGTAGCTGGCATACTCCATTACTGAAATTAGTAAGTGACTCCGGACAACAAAACTGAGCAAAGAACAAAAGAATACTGATTATGTAGGAATAATAATAACAAACATATCCGTAGCCTGTATGTGCCAAAAACATACCTAAACACTTGACATGTGTTACGTCAGCTAACAATCCCCTCAGCTCTATGAGGATGCCACTTTTACTATTCTCATTCAAGAGATGAGAGAACTGAGGCCTAGCGGCACACACCCAACAGCGTCAGAGCAATGGCTTAAGCAGTTTGGTTCTAGAGTTTTTGATCTTAACTGCTTGATATATTGCCTCTAAATATTTTATGCCAAGAAGAATTATACGAGAAGGGAAAACAAAATAATGGCAGAATGTCATTAAACTGTTAAGTACTAGTTGATAACTGAAAATGGTGATTATGGCTGCATAGAACACCTTTGAGCTGTTTTCACATAGAAACAAATTATATATATGTATATAATTATATATACATATATGCATGTATATGTGTGTATGTGTGTGTATATATATTGCTTCTCATGTTTATAGTCTTCATTTATGGAAATCACTTAAGTCTACTTCTTGTATATGTAGTGTACATTGTTACATAGCACAAAATTTTTTCTTCTCAGCAGCACAAACAGGGAGTTGTAAGTGATAAAATCTGGTGATTTTTTTACGCTGACATTCAAAGACATTTTATCCTGAAGGAAACTCAAGTACTAAGTCTATTTCATATAATCCAAAGAACAACCACTATTTTATGGTAATGATCAAACTATAGGAACAGAAAATTAGGAGGAAATAATTATCCTCTAGGGAGCAGGTTTTACAAATTGAATCTATTTTACAGGTGGAAATTCCATGAAGAATATTATTATTGTAGAGATTACTGGTACACTGCCTTCTTCTACATGCTAAAGAGGAGAACATCCCAATCTAATGCTCAGACATGTTCCAGATTCAGCCTACCATATGCACTTTTTTCTTTACACTTTTAATCCATTACAGAAGTAATAAGTAGTATCTACCAAATAAAAGCTATGCATTTCTAAATAGTTGGCTTTCAGCACTTTGCCCATGCCTTTGTTGTTCCCTCTTTTTCTTTGAAGGCTGAGAAAGCAAATAACAGAAATGTAGTGACTAGAAACACATAACCCCCAGCACAGTGGATATTTTATGTCCTGCAGCTAGAAATTTGGTACTATAGCCAGGCTTCATTTGTTCCATATGAATACAAGCTAATAAATGTAGGGAATTATATTTGGTGTCCAATTAAGACTCTCTTGACTCCTGTTATTAGAGCCTACAAGCTATTGAGCGTAAAATTAAAGTTGAACAGTTCAGCTCCTTTTGACACTGTAACACTGCCTGAAAAATAGTGATGCAAGTCACACGTCATTTTTTAAAGTCCATGGACAAATAAAATATGAAAACATTGCAGGAAAAAGTAAATAGCTAAAACTTGGTCATTTACTAATGACATAGCACATAATGTTAGAAGCATACTTCTAGTCTCATGCAACTATACCAACCAGTTGGTAGAACACATGATATTACATTGATATTAACAGAAAGTTACAAGATTATTATTGCTAAAGCTCCAATGAAAAAATAATTAAAACATTAAGCATTTTTAAGCTTTAAAGATGACTTTAGGCAATAACCTGAAAATACTATGGGAAATCAATATACTGTAATTGAAAGGAAGTTGAATTGCTTTTTATTTTTTATCTCTTCTAAATTTTCTGTAGACTGCCAGACCATGAAAAGTAGTGAATCTTGTTTTGACAGCAGCAGTACGACTTTCAGTAAATCTCATGTGCTGCAGGGGCCACTTTTATTACTTTTTACTTAGAAAGTGCTCAACTGAAGAGATAGTATTAAGAGATTTTGTGTGCATTATCTTTAATAGTCTCTGTCCTCATTCTTAAAACACACACACAGTAGTTGACAAACCAAAACACAATCAGACAAAACAACCTCTACATAGCCAGAGAAATCAAGTTAATGAAATTTCAAACAATGAAACTAGAGAAATCATTAAATAAGCCTCACATCTGAAACTAAGTGAAATCCTTCTAGTTTTAACAAACACTGTGACTGTCAGTCTTGCTGTGCTTCAAAAAATATGACCCATTGTAGATACAAATTCAATCTGGATCTGTGTGAAACTAACTAATTTCTATTTTTTATTACTATTGGAAGATTTATTATAATAAAAAAAAAATAGCTTGCCAGGAACTTCAGGAAGCTGAATGGTTATAAACAAAAATTAAAGAATGATAAAACTTGAGAAATCCTTCCAAAAAAATGTGGATAAAAGGGGAAGCCGGGATGGCTCAGTGGGTTAAGCGCTCGCTTTGCAGCGCCGGGGAATGAGGATCGAGCCCCGGCCCATGCGGAACCATATGCTGAACTGGGAGCTACCCCAGTTCAGTTCTCTCTCTGTCTCTGTATCTCTCTCTCTGTCAAAACTAACTAACTAAATATATATATATTAAAAAAAAATAAAGGAACTCAGGTGTTCTCAATTGTTCTCTTTTAAAAAAAAATGTGGATAATCAACATTTTCTTTGAATGTTATTATTGTTTACTTTCTCTTTCATTGTGATATACATTTTGAAAAGCATCATCAGGCCTAAGGTAAATGAAATGTGTGCCAATCTTATCTTTAATAAATTGGTCACTCAAAGTAGAGATTTCCAGAAAAACTTTTTAATTTTATTGTTTGAGAGTAGGTGAGAGAGAGAGAAGAGGATAGGTCCTAGAGCAGTCTCCATAGTTGTTCATCATTAGCTGTTACTTGGTTTCATTCCACACAGGTGGATGTGGGGCTGCATGGGGCAGGAGCTGAACTGGGAACAACTTACTTAGGAGGTGAGAACCTTCACCACTGAGCCATCCTGGTGGTCACCAGTTGTGCTGCAGTTCAGCATATGGGTTTGCATAGGCCAGGGCCGAGAATTGAACCCTGGGCCTTGGGGCTGCAAGGGTTGATAGCTCAACCACTGAGCTATCTGGGCATCACCTCCAGAAATATTTCTGAGAATCTCTCATCCACTTTATATTTCTCCTACTTTCTTAATTTTACTCAATGCCTTTTGATTGTTTAAGTAGAAAAAAAATAACAACAATGGAAGGAACAGAACCTCTTGATACTCAGTTTCTCCTTCTGTAAAATGGGTACAATGATGATACCTTTTCTTATAGGGTAGTTTTGAGCAGTGAATTGATTAATATAAGTAAAGCTCACAGATGATTAGATTGTACTATGCACCTTGGGTATGTTATAATAAATTTCATAAAAATGACAATTATGATGATTTTGTCTTTAAATTGTATTGCCAAAAATTTGAATACACTAGCTATTATATTGAGCTAACCACTTAACAGTTCTGAGTCCCAGTTTCCTTGACTATAAAAATAGGAATAATATCTACTTTACCTACCCTACACAGACCATATTGATGAAAAGAATTTGGAAGGTATAAAACAGCACTGCAATTAAAAACACTGCATTTGGACTTTTTTTTTTTTTTAGATTTATTTTTATTGTTTTTGACAGAGAGAGAGATACAGAGACAGAGACAAAGAGAAGAGGGAAGGCCCAGAGCAGTCTCCATAGTTGCACATCATTCGTTTTTTCACATAGTTTCATTCCACATGTGGTAGTGGGGCTGCACAGGGCAGGAACTGGGCCAGGGTCTTCACCCCGGTGAGAACTGAACTGGGGGCACTTCCCAGTTCAGCATATGGGTCCGCACGGGCCAGGACCGGGATTCGATCCTCGGTCCCTGGGGCTGCAAAGTGAGCGCTTAACCCACTGAGCTATCCTGGCTTCCCAAGCAGTTGGACTTTTAAAAGCACTAGTTTAAATTCCTGTTTCCTCTCTTAATGGATACATGGCTGTAGTTGAGTCCTTACTTTGTATGCTTATAAAGAAATAATAGCACCTTCTCATAAAGTTTCAGGATTAAATGAAATTATGTATGATAAGCAAGTACCATGACTGACACATAGAAAATATTCCTCAAAACATAAAACAAACAGTTCTATTCAATGTAGGAAATAAGTATTATGTTACTTTCTTAATAATTTCTTTAGTTATGCCCAATGTTGATATGTGATAAGTAGATATACTTTATTTCTATTTTTCTAGAGGATCTGTATTTTAAACCTTCTGTACCTCAAAATGCAGTCTCTGAACATCCTAATTCTTGGTGTTCCGAGCTAACATTAAGTATTGGAGTCTGTGCATATGGAGGAAGAACCGAGTTAAGAAAAAGGAGTTACCAATTCTAAAGCCCAAGCTACTGCTAGTAAGAACAGAACCAGCCTTATAAGTGAATCTGATAGAAAAAGAGGAAAGAAAGAATAAAATGGAAAAGTGAAAAACCTTCATTACGCAGAGGAGAAAATTATGTTCTATGAAGCTCATATGAGAGAATCTGGCCAAACATTAAACAGATTGAGCAATTCTGCAAAGAACAGGAAGAGATGAGGTTAGTGAAGACATGGACATTGGAAGAATCAGTTGTGAATAAAGAGAAAAAACGGAGAAGAAATATCATTTATTGTACAAATAATGTTTAAGTCACTGCTTAGGTCTGAAGTCATGTTTTACCTACCTACTCTATTTACTCCAAATGCTTTTTCATTATTGTTATTTCAAATCCTGCCACGCTAGAATGCTTTAGAACGTTTAAACTGTTGACTATATTCAGTTATATTTAAAGGAGGATAAAATTTAGAGAAAGCTAGCAACTATATATTTTAAAATATTTGTCCAGAGCATTGTTGAAATAAAGTATTACATAGGAAGTTTTGTTTATCCTAGTTGTAAATATTTTGACTACCATAGTCAATACATCTAAATACTGTGGTCAGATTGGCACTAATAGATGTCATTTGTTTAGGCAAATTGACAGTAAGCTCAACAAACATAAAAAAATTAAAAATAAAAAGTTCTCCATGGGGTGAAAAAGTAAATTTATGGTTTTACTTTGGCAACTTAAATATATTTATCTGGAACAAGATGATGTATTATACTAAAAACTATTTTTTCAGCTTAAAATTAAGTATTCTAGTTATAAAATATGAATAGCACACTAAAATTAAGCTCTCTATTTAATGTTGTAGATCACTTTTTCCATCAATACTGTTTAGTCTAGGAAAATAAAATCTTAAAGAACTAATTAATAAAAAGTACACATCAAGGGATGTAATGAGAGTAGACTTTGGTTGACCTCAGAAGAGAATGAAAGCTCAAAAGAAATTTTGTAAGGTTTTAAGTTTGAGAAGATGACTACAATATCTCTGGTAATTAGACTTTCAACACATTTGATTTGCTAATTGGATCCAAGTTCTAATTAGATTTTGTATGTAACTAAGAATGACATATTATTGTATGAATTTAATGTGCTTTTATAATTGAAACCAACAATTAGCAGCCTTTTCCAAATTATTTAATAAGGAAAATGCTGACTTTTTGTTTATATTGTGACATGCCCCATCTTATAAGATATATTAGGTACATTTTAGTGTTCTTGATTAAACACATTTTGGAGAGCTCAAAGAGAAACTTCAGTTTTAACAGGATGCACCTAAATCATTAGTAAGGGAGACTATATTGATGACTTTGGAAGCCACAAACAAAATGCAATACAAGGAAATAAATCACAGTCTTCAGGAGGAAGCAGCACAACCATTTGTTCCTATAAACATTCAGTTAATCAGAACAGTCTCTGAATATGACTAAGGGTTTGTCACGTTTTTGAAACATGCAAATGTGGAATAGGTTCCCAAATTTGAAATCTCACGGTCAGGTATCAGGATTAATGGCATGACATTTCTTCCCAAAATAGGCATTACGACATTCTCTTTGCAGCTTTGCTTCTTAAACAGTTATCTACTAATTCAAGTCACAGCATCTCTATTTCCTCCTTATTTTTGAATTGAGAGTCATCCATTTTTATCCTGTTGTGATTTATAGGCAGTAATTTTAAAGCTGGGAGCCCTCAGATTTGGATATTACAAGAGATAAGAATTATATGAGGATGTAAAATTAAACCAGTATTTTGGAAAGTAAAGAGCAGTGAATCAGAGCAAGACGTTAAGGGAAAGGCTGTTGCCAAATTTTCCAAGCAAATTGATACCACTGACAAAAAAAATTTTTTTTAAGGCAAATTATGTTGTTTTATGTACTGTGAATGCTTGAAAACAACAAAGTGTATACATGATTTTTCCTCAAATATAACTAATACTCCATCTAACCACATTAAAAACTTGTAGTTTTTTTTTCCTCAATAAACGCAGTATAAGATCTAATTAAAACCACTGAAACTGTGAGAAAAGCTAACTTGTGCAGTAATTGATATATGAAAGCAGACATTATGGTAGAATTATTTGTGTTATTATTTTTTTTTTCAATTAGTGCATTACTGGAACTGAGTTATTGGTGTATTTATAACTCCTCATTAAGTCAAATGTCCTCAGTGAGTCTCCCAAAACACGTCAGGTACTGTCATATGCCATCGGATGATATTTAAAAGCAGAAATGGCATTTTTGATTGCTTCATTTGCTATTGAAAAGGGAAACCTGCACAGAACCCTTCCTGTATCAGTTACCCAAGATTTATCACACAGTTCTCTGAAAGGTGTATACATAGCTATTGGACTGTCCTTCAGGCGGAAAAGTGACAAAGCTATTTTATGTTTCAGCTTGGGTGCTGGAATCCTGTCACGGGGTTGAATGGGTCACTGACTGACAAGAAACTGGAGAATAACATGCGTGGAGTGGTTCTCCGTGTAGTGACGGTTCTGGTAAGTCTGAACTGAGCCTTGTGGTTTTGCATTCTAGGGGTTACTTTTGCCTTCATTTCTTTATGTTTCGTTAACTGATGCCATGGCCTTAAAAGAGCTTTAAAGGTCTTGCTTCAGCAGCACCTATACTAAAAAGAGCTTTAAAAAATCCTGACTCTTTTCTAAGACATTGTTAGTGGCTATGTTTTTCCAGCCTTCAGTTTATGTGGATCAGAATCACACTTTTGCAGACCTTTTCTTTAATTATAGTGCTTTTGTCAATAACACTCTTAGACATTTTGTGCTCAATTTCCTTCCTTCTACAGTTTACTAAAGATGATGAATTGAAGGTATCCTTCAGGCATTCTTTCACCCTAGAGCATGCATAAATGTAGATAACATTGCCAAGCATGGGTAGTTTAAATCAAGGTTGTTCACTAAGTAATACAAAAACACTAGCAGACTAAGCCAATACTTTTCTAGTAAGGACCTACTTCAAAGGAAATATTATCCAATAGTTTAATCAATATTTATTGAGTATAAACTGTATTCAAGCTCAATGCTGATTACTAAGGACACTGATAAATAAAATAGGTATAATTCTCTTAATAGTGCCTATCAGTTAGTGATTCTGTGAATATTAAATGGATTATACTTCTGAAAGTTTATTATAGCTCCATTTCTTTGTTAGAAAATCAATAAATAGTAAGCATTATTAGTTTATACATTATCATTTTTCTCTTGCAATAAGTGTGTGAAATAAGATATTAATAAAAACATTCTTAAATAGTAAAATGCTCAAATGGTTATAGTCTAAATAGCCATTAAGCATGGAGACATGTATATATTCGCCCTGGCTATTTCAATGTGCTTGGCCTTTGTAGTACATTTAGAATCAAATAGTCCAGAGTTCTTAACTTTATTTTCCTTCAGGAAAGCTTACTGATTTTTAAATTTGAAAATGTCTTTCTTATAGACTAGACAAAATGCAGAATTAGTAAACAGAAGTCTTTTTTATATGTTGATGCTAATTGGATGTTTAGCAAAATTTACAACAGCACCAGCTGCCTTTGTATATAAATTAAGTGGACTCAGCATAATTTCATGCTATAAAAAAACCTGTGAGGTTCTCTACAAAAAGAAATTCAAATGGGTAGTTTACCCCCATATTTGATGCCTGTATTTTACTCCAAGTTGTTGTTTTAATATGATTTTAGCTGTTTGGCAAATAATTTTAAAAGCTTGTTGAACATCTGTATTTTGCAATTGAGTACTTCTTTTGTAACATGCAAGAAAAAATGTACACATTTCATAAGTATCTTTGGAAGTATTTTATCTTAATGGATACTTATAGATTATACATGGCAGAGCCATTTTAATGCAATTTTCTAACAAAGTACTAAAATTTCACTTTTTTATAATGTAAATAATAAGATATTTATTAGTTATCTTAGAAGTATATTCATACTTCAAGGTATGCATAGAATCTTGTTGGGTAAAGGTGCATGTAATAAAACAGCTAAGACATATTAAATATTTACTACATGCCAAACACTCTACTAAATCATTTATAGATATAAACTAATTCAATCCTCACAGTACTTCCAATAAATAGATAGTATTCTGATCCAAAGAATGTCTAAAGGACACTGAGATATCCAGAGATTGAGGGGAAAAAATGGGGAAGATTACATAGAGTAAGTAGCAGAGAACATTGAAATACAAACCAGGAAGTCTGACTTCAGATCTCTTAACCTTTTCCTTCTTAACATATTATACTCTCTCTACTCTTACCGTGGTAAGTGTGAGCACTGTGGTAGTTATAGGATTTTACCTGGCTTGAGAGTTGGAAATGCTTAACTCTGAATAAGATGAAAGTGAGTTTTATTTGGAAAACTTCATAGGGCCCATTATTTTAAATTCCTTTCTAGGCTGAACAAAATGATTGCTATTTTGTATGTGAAATGGTATTGCTTCACACAGTGTCAATTCCTACATGCCCTAGTCTCACCTTTATGACTATACTGGTTTCTGTTTCCTGCAAGCTCAGCTCTGCATATACATACCTAGAATACGGTTAGTGAGTAGAAATTTGGAAACAGTCCATTTTCCCCCATGTCTTATGTGATATAATATATATTTATCACTTGAGTGCCCAGTTGAGTAAAAAGTTGTTACATTTATCACACTCCCACAATATACAGACATTGTTCTTAGTAATTTTGCAGGCTTCCTGGTTCTTCCTATAAAATACTAATGGAATGGAAACCAGCTGTGGCCTTCTTATTTATTTCCTACAAGCACCTTTCAGATCTAGTTCTTACTTATACGGTCTCGCAAGCTTCTTGCATCCAACACTGAAGATCACCCTCCCCTTAACTCACCCAGCAACTCCAAAATCTTTATGCCCACTAAACCCTGAAACTCATATTTGGTCTATATTAGACTTGATTGGGCCACATAAACCCCACGCCCTTGTATACCAAGTACTTACCTCTAACACTTGAGAAGGGAGAGCTAGGAAGAAGGGACCATGTGTAAAACCCCTGAGGGAAGATCATTCAGACTTTATTCCATTGTAACTGCAATTTAGTCCTAGTTCCACACACATATAACCCCTTTCCATCTTATAAAATTTATGCTATCAATGACATACAGATTAATAAAATCAACTTCTTTTACTGAAGTTTTGAAACCTCCATTCATATCAATGTTACTACTTCATTGACTTTAAGGAAGTAATTTAATATGCATCTTAAATAATTCAGCACTATGATCTCACATAAATGATATACTCAAATGGGTAATTGAAGATAATTCAATAAAGGGAAGATAATTAAATAAAGGGATTATTAACAAAGAATATAAATAAGGTTCAGGAAATCAACAGGGCAGGTTGAAGCACCAGGGCCTAGATTCCTAACAAGCCTTAACTAGTAGAAATCTGATGGGGCATGGAGAGAGACCAGTCTTAACAGAAGTGTCAGTTAGATCCATGGAACAGAGACCACTTAGTAGCTATGACCTTTCATATTAAAATAAATAAATAAAAAAGATAAAGAGAGTCACTGCCAAAACCACAATCAGCCAGTGAGAAACTGGGGAGAGAGGTTACCCCAATGTCATTCCTCCTGTCTTTTCATCTCCTTACATTGTCTCCAGTTGCAAATCCAACCATAAATCAGAGGGCAAGGGAACCCAAGTACGTAATGAAGCCCTTGAAGGTCATCCTCCCAGACCACAGAGCAGGGCACTGAAGGACACAGTAGGTCTGGAAGGAAACACAGAACAAAACCAACACCAGCATCTATCAAATTATCAGGACTATTAAGAACTTTACATGTGTTAACTAATGACATTAGAACGATGAAAATGGGGCACAAAAGAATAAACTAAATTTTCATGTCCATATCACTTACAAGAGACAGAGATATATTTCAAGCCCAGAGATCCTGGTTCCAGAGGCCATGTCCTTCTCTACTATAATATTATGCTTTTGGAATCAGAATGAGCTTATGTTAGGTTTAAATTAAATACGATATAACTATTAAGATTACAAATGTGGTTTTCTAAATGGCATTGCATAAGGCTAACTTTATATTCAACCATCACCAAAGCCACATCAATGTCTTAGAAATAAAGGAAAAGAAAGAATGAGGGAATGCCAAGATAGTTCAGTGGTTGAGTGCTTGCCTAGCAATAACAAGGTCCCGGTCTCAATTCTCAGCCCCAGCTGGTACAAACCCATATGCTGAACTACGGTACAACTGGTCACTGCTGGGATGGCGGTGAAGGTTTGTGCTTCCCATGGGGGAGGTCCCCAGTTTGGTTTCTGCCATCTGCATTGCTCCACATCCACCTGTGTGAAAAGAAACTATGTCACAATTAATGATGTACAACTCTGGAGATTGCTCTGGGCTCTCCCCACTTCTCTCTCTCTTTTTCTCTCTCTCTTTCTCACCTTCTGTCAAACAAAATAAACCTTTTATAAAAAGAAAGAATTCGAATAAAATTCAGACCCTACAAGCTTGGTCCCTCTGTTAAATACTTGGTTTCCATATTTAGCCTACTGATTTTTACTTCTTACCAAGTGGACCAACTATATTACTACAAGGCAGTTAAGGTTACTTTTTCTTTACTGTCTAAGTGTACAATTGTGGATAGCCACAAATGACCAATTTAATGTTTTCATGGTAATTCACAAAATGCTATTGGAAACATCCCTAATGTGTAAATATCATCATAATAATTACGAATAACTATGAAAATAAAATGAAATGAAGCTGGCAAAATGTGAGCAGAATGGTGGGCTTGAGAAGTTATATGGTAAGAAGTACAAAATATCTAAAAAAGCATACACTGGCATTTAGAAAGAACTCACTGATTAATAATTCTTATTTGCTTAATTTCATATTGCTTTAAACAGACACCTGGCATCTCTAATAAAACATAAATTCTCTCATAAATTTATTTAAGAAATATTTATACAGTACCTCCTTCTAAGTGCTTGGGGTACATATCAAACAGACAAAGACACTAACATTCAGGAATTTATTCTAGCAGGATATCTTTTAAAGCTCTCAGAATATTTTTGAAAAAATGCAATATTATTGCCCTACATTAAATATACAGCACAATATTTCTTTGCCTAAAACTTCTATAAAAGTAATTAAATATCATTTCATAAATATATAATTGTAAATTTTTGGTAAAGCTGTGGTGATACTTTTTCTGTACTTCATAAATTTAAAAGCATACAATTTTTTATATTTTAATATTTTCAAAATTAGAATACATCTTTCAATCAATGTCTCTGTGAAATTATAGTTGGCAGCAATTGTGTTTGTTTTTATTAGTGGTAGGTAAAGTGATTATGCATCTTGTAATTGACAACATTTTAGATTAAATAATATATGCATGGTATTTGTACAAAATAAATTAATTTAATTGCTATTCCTGGAAAGTTAAATTTGACAAAACTGGGCAGGAAGCCATCATAAGGGGAGGATAGCTCCAAAAGAAAAAAAATAATAGTAGGAAATGAAGCCAACTGAGGGGAAAAAAAAAAAAAGGACAGAACTGCAATGAAAAAATTATTATCTAAACGGAAACTGTCACTAGAGTCATAGAAAGATAAAAGTAGAAAATACACAAAAGCAGCTTATTTTAAACCAATATCACAAAGAAACAAAGTCCAAACTTTTTTGACAGTAAGGTAAGTTTTCTTAGGCAACTCACCATAGGAAGGGTGTAGCAGGCAATATGCCTTTGAGTTACTATTTTAAAAGTAATTTCCTTTTCCTAAAATATTTCCCTGTTATTAGTCTCACTTCTTGGAATTTTTTATAGCAGGTCTTACTTACATGTAATCTGAGATCATAGAAAGGTAAAACAGTATTTTATTGTACACCTTAAACTATTGGCCTTGACTCAATAAGTGTTTATTGAACATATGTTTTAATCTACGCATTGTGCTAAATCCCAGAGAGGCAAAGGTAAATAAGATTTAGTCCCTGCTTTCAAAGAGTTCCACTGAAACCATATTATCAAAATTATTAAGTTTCCTACCTGAAAATAGAACCTGTATGTGAAGAAATCAGAATTAAATACAATTTGGAGGTGCTGGGGCAGAATGATAAACTTGAAGAGCGAAGGAGGGAGGGTTGAAGGGAGGGAGGGCGAGTGACAGAAAGAAAACAGATGTCACAATCTTTTTTACGATCTTCATGGGTTTACATGTTAATTTAATTTAATTTCTAATTTCACTGTTTTCTTTCATTCCTAACTCTTTGTAACTTTCTATGTTATTGTTTTGGGGGGTTTTTTTTGTAAAA